>CAIGQW010054193.1:659015-671911 GCA_903798125.1 Danio choprae
ACACACACACACACACACACACACACACACACACACACACACACACAGAAAAAAGCCATTAAATATCCCACAGGAGTACTGTTCATTGAAAATATATGCTGTGTAGTACTATTTGCAAAGCAGGGATTTCCATATTAATAATGAATATTGTTGGCTAGGCAATTGCATTTCATTTTAGATAAGAATGTTAATGTGTACTTGTAAAAGTACTAAGTGTATAATTATAATTCAGTGATAGTGCATTTGTCTTTTTATTGTTTTTTATGAGATAGGCTGTAATGTTTCATTGGCAGCGGCTGTGCTAATTAGAACATGCCAATCATTGATGAAGACGCAAATAATGAAGGAGATATTAAGAAAGGTTACCTTATGTTTTCCTAAATAGATAAACTCCTGCCATTAACAGGACAAAAATGTTTTTTCTTACTCAAACTCCTTTTGTGGATCCCATTAGTGTATGAAATCTGTGCTTTCATGCATTTTCCAATCCATTTAAAAACAGCAGGGTATCACAGCCATGACCATTTGAAAGCTTTTGTTTCCTAGTTATACAAATTGCTATGTTCCATGCTTCTTCCAGTTAAATTGCGTAAACAATGTGTATTGATGTTACGCTGAAGAGAGAGACTGAGAACCAAGACGAAGAGAGAGGATGATTTAAATGTAAAGTCCATGGAGAGTGCCCTTTCATACCACTACACATACATATTTCTCATTTAAATAGATCTCATTTTATATATCTGACATTGCTGGTTCCCCATGTATATACATTTGCATTTTTGTTAACTTCATAAACTAAAAAGAGCATCACATTAGTTCTTTTTATACTTTTTATACTTGTTAAAACATCACTGTAGTAAAGTTTAGAAATGAAAAGTATATCTCTGAATATCTCATAAATAACACAATACTTCAACAAAGGTTAGCCTACATTTTTGTGAAACTATAAATATGTACGTCAACATACATTTGGCTGGAGTTTCTAGTTAAAATTAACATTATGGGACAGTATGGGGCATCAACAACTTTTGTACCTTTTCACTCACTCACATTTTTTCATCGCAGGCCGCCACATCGTAATGATTCACCAATTACTCTGGCATATGTTTTACCGGCCCTTTTAGCTCAACACTGCTGGGAAACACTCACACACTCTCTCATTCATACACTATGGTCATTTTGTTTATACAATTCATCTATATTGCATGTTTTGGACTGTGGGGGAAACCAGAGCACCCAGAGAAAACCCACTCAGAATATTCAAACGCCACACAGAAAGGCCTCCTGCAGCCGGAATGCCCACTTAGCCACAGTGCCACCCTCTTGTTTCTCCTCACACAAATTATATTTACAGGGACATATTGACAAATGAAGGATTATTTTTGTGCAGTTCTTTACACAAAACCAAATACATATAGGTACTGCAAAACACAAAGAGATATAAGTCATGCAAAATCAAGGTTAACTATGTGGTTGCAGTGCACCTTTCTCTTACGTTTGCATTTTAAAACACTATTGGTTGGGTTTAAGGAAGGATTTAGGTCAGTGTTTGCTTGGTGATCTGTACAACAAGCCCTGCCTTCTGGTGGATCTGTACAAGAAGTATGTGTTTCTACTTGTGCAAAAAAACAAAATGTACCCTAATGTTGATTGCCAAATTGCAGATTAGCAAAAACGTACACCCTCTAGAAGATTTGTCATGTGAAACGTGCAATGAAACATATACGTTTCGTAAAAATGTAGGCTGAGGCACGTATTTTCAATAAGTCTGGGTTGCAATATTTTCAATGTTTTGACCAGTAGAACAAGAAAAAAATTGTGAAATGTGGTATAATTCAAAGTTGTTCATTACAAAAACATTGTTACAGTCTTCTCACATATCTTTGGCAGTTATGTCTCTTACAGTTAAAAAAGACATTTTACCTCTTTCAGCCCACTCAACACATTTGAGACATATATAGTTTAATCCCCATTGAGTCTGACACAATCACTTATTTCAACACATTCTGGCTCTGGGCCAACTGGGTCTCTCTCACCCAAGTTTGATAGTAAGGAAGAACATCTATGACACTTCACGTGGAGTTTAATATTGTGTTTTTACTCCACCACATTTGAGTTAAACCTCCCTTTCATTGTTTTTTCAAGCTAAAGGAATAAGACGTGCTCCAAGTGATTTCTGAATCATGAACGAAGCAATGTCTTGAACAGATTCTTTTCATTGAATCAGTTGAACTCTAATTTAATAGCTGCATCTGAAAAGATTATTAGGTTGCTGACTTATTGCCTCACTGCATTGCCAGACAATGACTTTGTTAGCAGTGTTTTTACATTAAGACCACTCAAGAAACTGATATTGGACAGACTTTAGATGTAGCATAATGGTTTAATCATCTCCAACAAATTAAAGATGCTTTGGTCAAAATTAAGGAAATAAATACTACAACCCCAATTTCACATTACATTTAACAGTCCACCATCCACAACTGCACAACCAATGGACAGTCCACAAACACAACACAGTTACCAACATTTGAGAGTCAAAAAGTAATATATGGGCTAAAAAATAAAATAAAAAAAGATAATTTTTTAAAATCAATACAATAAAATAATCTTATTATCTTTAATGTGCAGCTTCAACAAACACTCGTGAGAGAGTTTCCAAATTTTTTGAGCATAGACATTGTGCATATTGGTGTATATCAAACTTTGGGAATCTGTGACAAGTTTATCTTCCCAATTAAGATTGTGCTTGTGAAAGTAATTTTATATGCGTTACAGCATCCAGAACAAGCAAAAGTAGCATTTTGATGAACAAAACAGCACACATGTCCTCCCTCTCTGTTGTAAACAAACAGCATCTCTCATGTGAGTTTGCGCCTGCACATATGTCATTATAAGACAGCAGGCTTGTGCTTACATTTGTCAAGGCTGTGGATTAAATGTTTACTTTCTTGCACTGACCAAATGTTTTGCTTCACAAGACTTGAATGTACAGTACTATCAGGAACCTTGGGTATTATTTTGTTTTGCTTATACTGTATATGCTTTATTAGAACCAGCTTCTGTTAAAAATGTCTTTAATGTTCGACTAAAGGAGGAGTTACCTACATTTTGGAAGTGGGTAAATTAACAAACATAAGGTAACCTCCTCAGCAGACCTAAACCTGAAATTTAAAGCACCATTACATCAACAAAAATGAGAAATTCTGAAAGTTTAGGGTACCATTGGGATACT
The DNA here is from genome assembly GCA_903798125.1 of Danio choprae. Classification (NCBI taxonomy): domain Eukaryota; kingdom Metazoa; phylum Chordata; class Actinopteri; order Cypriniformes; family Danionidae; genus Danio; species Danio choprae. The sequence goes on from CAIGQW010054193.1 coordinate 662,251, forward strand.
TTAAAGGAACAGGCTAGACTTTGATGCCAATCTATAATTCAGCTCAAGTGCAGGATCTGTTTACTTCATCTTCATCTTACTTCACCTTTGCCCTGAACCTTGAAGATTTCTGAATGAAAATTCCCCCTTGGCACTCACTTCCATCACTTTGAGCAGCAAGTCATGGCAAATTTCAAAGCCCAGCTATCCCAGCTACTCCGCACCCTAATCAAAATGCCTACAGCACTAACCACTCAACCGAGGATGCCAAAACAACCACCATCCATCTCGCACTCATTCACCTGGAAAATAAAGACCCTGATGTCAGGACACATTGATTTCAATTCAGCAACACAATCTTACCTAAGACTGTAATCAGCAAACTCCTCAAAGACCTTTTCAACCTGCCGGTTCTCCACAGGGTTTTTAGAATCTCTCTCTCTCTACAAAAAAAATCACTACCTGGCCTATGAAAATTGTTTTGGTGCTGACAGCAATGCCTTATAACAGATAAACTGGCTAGTACATCACATCCACCATCAGGAAGGACCCCATTTATCTCTCAGACCTGAGGCGAAGGAACACTATACAAGTATTTCCTTTCCACAGGCAGTCAGACCTCATCTCTGCTTGTCATACCTGTACAGACTCTGTATGTTGCAAATACATTGCATCATTTACTGCACAAGCCATTTAATAATTAATAATCTACCTCGATAATCAATACCTCAGCCTCAAAATAATGCCAATTACTAATTTAATTTACTCTGTCATCATTATAGGATGTTCTAATAGCTGCTTTATTCTTTGTCTAATGTGTATAGTTGTATTGCCCCTTGTGTATGCAACATTATGACTGTTTCTCTGTATGCCCTGCCAAGAACTTTAATTTTAAAAAGATCATAAAATAGAATGTTATAGTTCAAAGCAATTTAGCACTTTTTACAATGTAGATTGTATCAAAGCAGCATAACATGTTCTAATAAAGTCCAGATTTCAGAGTTGAGACCACTCATATTTTGGTAGCTACCAACTGAACATTTCCACCACTCTACATTGTCGCCATTTAAACCTCAAAACATCATGGTGACATCATTTTGTAGAATGTAAAAGATGATACATTTTTGAACATTGTTTAAACCGTTGGTCATGCAGTGTAATGCAAGTCAATGGGTCCAATGTTGTATCATACCTTGCTGATGTTGAATGGGACTCATTCATATAATTAAATTCTGCTTAATTTCTATCTAACACAAAAACTCTCCTTTAGATTCACAAATGCTTTGTAAACACCACAAACATGTGCATGCATTCCAATCATTCACAAATAAGGGCGCGATTGCAGGCTCATTCACAATTAGCATAATCTCACAAATAAATTACAACAAGCCTACATAAATTATGTGCCCAGGAGTGCAGTGGAATTTTCTGTACTCGCTTTTAAGGTCTGCCTCCAATGTACTTTATAAATGCAAAATAATTGACAGGCCATATTCCTAATGATAAATATTGAAGTAACATGTGTCCACCAAAAAGCCAGGCTCTTTTCTGAAAATGGCCAGCTGGCGCTGCCTGAGAACGCTTTGGTGCCACAGCATTTTCCAGCTGAAAAGCTTTGGTTGCTATGATTTGGAATCCAAGACAGTAAGGTTTTACTCGTGTCTCATTTTAAAGACTATTACTGAATATAAAAATGCAATATCAATGTAATCAGTTCTATCAACTTCTCCTTTGTTGTGCATGGTTTCCTACCGCACTTCCACTGATTGGATGACTAAGTGACTGTGAAGGGCACTTTGTTTTACCCAGAGTTAAAGTGACCAACTCTCTTATACAAAATAAATTTAAAAACTGACCAAATGATATCATGCCAGTGCATCAAGATTCAGTATCATCAAGTATTACACCACATTTACATGTGGTAGGAAGCAGGTGTTTTTTATGTTTTGTTTGCTAACAAAAAATTGGGGAATTCTTATTCTGCAGAAGAAAGAAAGAGATAGAGGTTTGGAACAACATGTGATTAGTAAATGAAGACAAGTGTATTTTAAACTGATTACTTTAACTATGGAGCAGGCTATAACATTAAGACCACTGTGATCATAATTGATCAGTGTAAACTATGGTAAACTATTGTCTCAATTTGGTTTCAAAGAAGCATCTATGCAGATGGAGACTTTTGGTTTTTTTAAGCGGCACTTATTAAACTTGAGTCTCTATATCGCCATGTCATCTGTGGTTGAAACACAAAATTGCTGAGATTTTTTTATCTGTCAGTTTTGCTCAAGATACAATGATTGCACAATGATTGAAATACAATGATTGCAGGCTTTCAGTAATAAATCATGGTAATGCATTGACACTTTGTTTTTGAATGTGTACTTATAATTTTATCCTTATTTTAATACTCCACAGTACATTCAAAGTAGCTCTACCATGATAAGCAGCCTCTTCACTCAGCTATTTTTGTGGATGGGACACACAGAGTCTGCCCATTCCCACTGAGGTTTTACAGTATATAGTGTTATGTGCCTGAGAACCCTCCTGGGAGCCCTTCTCAGCCCATGCAAGTAAGACAGCTTCATCCATAAAGCAGCAGCAGTCTATCACCATCCATTAAACCCCAAGCTCTGGAGAGATGTGCATAACAAGGGGGAAAACCCTGTTAAGTGCTGCATTACATCTGCAGTTAGGAAGACCGCCTCTGACAGGCTCAATCTGCCATCCACTGACTGCACAATTTGTTGTAGTTTTGCTGTGTTGCTGAATAAATGTAAGAACCAGGGGGTCTGTGGAAATACTCAAGGAAAAAGAATGCAAACATGCATAGAAAAGTTCATGGTAAATGTCATTTAAATATGAGAGACAGTATTGACAGCATTAATTTATTAATTATTTTGCCCTCAAATAACAGGTTGGTATGGGTTGGACAGGATGGGGAGAGATAATTATTGAAACACTTTAAAAAATATTATAGCATTTAATAGAAGCACAGATCACGATTGAATGGTAAAAGATAAAACAGTGAAAGATTATGTTCTGACAACACACACTGCCAAACTGCCATAAGATTTGTTATGTTTTTATAAGAAGTATTTTATGCTCACCAAAGCTTTATTTATTAAAAAAAAATAAAACTTACATTTTATTTTATTTCCTGATGGCAAGGCCAATTCCTAACACTAATTACCACAGTTTTTAGTGTCACACATACTTTATAAATCATTCTGATTTGGTGCTTATTATTAATTATTAATAATGTTTCTATTTTTTTTATCAATGCTGAAAACTATTTCATACTTTTATGGCAATTGTTTATGGCAATTGTGTTATTTCCATTATTTTCAGGTACTGTATATTCAGACATTTGGCCTGGTTGTGAAATTTGTTGTACATTTGTAGTTTTACCAGTGTTTGCTGGTTTTTTGTCTATTTATCAAAATATTATTATTCTGTACCTTATGGCTTAGGCTATTGTGCAGCTCAATTTTATGGCTTTCATCCACGTCAACTGGAATTCACACTGTAAAGATTTTATGTGCGTATGCATGCTGCAAAAATGATAACAGTCACCAGACTATACCTGGCAAACATGTCAGGATAATTTATATTTTAAGAGCCTTGGCTTCAAAACCACCATTTCAAAGAGAGAATGATAAAAAGTAGATGACAGAAACTACTATTGAGCTATCAAATATGGGAGAGGGAGCATGCAAACAGTTACTTTAAAAAAGTAATAAAATCATTAAAAAAAACTGCAATTTTCAAAATCTGAGGCAAATTATACTGTCAGTGTTCGTCCGTGTCTTCCTTTGTTTTCGTCATGTGATTTCTTTGTATTCTCTTTCCCGCCACCATCAGTGTCAATCTGTTCCACCTGTGTTCATCCCTTGTGTGTGATTAGTCTAATCATCCCCTATCTATGTATACCCTTTCGTCTGTGTCCATTGTGGTCCGGTATTTTGATTCGTTTGGTTCGTCTGTTCCTGTGTCGTCCTGTCTTCCCGCATCCAGTATCTGTTCCCCGTAAGTGTTCAATAAATCCGTTTTTGTATATATCTTTCGTCATGTCATTATCTGCCACCCAGGCGTTACATAATACCGGACCCAAAAATAGTGGCGCGCATTCCCCCGTTTTTCTTTTTATAGTCTGTTTTCCCCTCAGTGTTTTATTTTTCTCCCCTCGTGTTTCCCTGGAACCCACCCACCTTCCCGTTTCTCTTCACCGCCTGCTGGAGCAGGGGGAAAGCAGCCCTGAGGACCATATCCGAGCGACTGCCAACAGCTTTCCGGGCGACGTGCTCTGCACGCCCATCATCTCTCAGCACGATCGCCCGAAGATGGTCCTCAGGGCAACATCGCCGCAAGAATGGAGTGGACACTGGCGAGTAAAGGATTTCTACTCGCCGCCTTCCTGGAGGATCTCGTCAGTGCCACTCCAGACCCAGTGACCAGCCCAGCAACACCATCCACCTGCAGGAAGTGCTTACCAGAGCCCACCGCTGACGGAGAGCCACCCCCAGCCGATGAGCTATCGCCCCCTAGAGCTACGGAGCGGCATCGCGCTGAGATGGAGGAGCTTCAAATCCCGTCTGACCAGGTGCGCGAGCCGGCAACACCGCCAAGAGGTGGAGTCCTGGCGGATACCCGCGAGAACAGCGAGAGTCCCGCCCACCCCCCCTATGCGGATGGCCAGCGGCTGGACACTGGGAGGCTACTCATTGGCTTCTGGGGCTTCATTTTTAACCTTCCGCTGTATTTAGGCAGCAATAACCTTCCGCTGTATTTAGGCAGCAACCAACTGTTTCCGCACATTTTTTTAATCTTCCTTCTCGGAAAAAGCCTCAGCTCCAGGGTCATGAGTAGCTGCCCACGGTCCCCCAGAACTGCAGCCAGTCATCCAGCTCCAGCACTGCTGCAGTCAGCCAGCCCCCCAGCTCTCGCTCCAGCTCCGGAAATGGAGCTCGCTTGTGGGCGCTGCCTGTCTGCGTCACCCTCTGGAGGGTGTCGCCCAGCGTCAGCTCCTACGGCCTTCGAGCTGCGGACTCCACCTCGGCCCTTCGACCCTAGGGCTCCGCGTTGGCTCACTCCTCCCTCGTCTTCGTCGTGGGCCGTCCGCCCACCAGCTCCGCCAGGCTCCCTCGTCCCTCCGGCTCCACCTTGGTCAGTCGTCGCCCTTCCTACGCCTCTGGACTCCACTCATCCGGCTGCACCTCATCGCACCGTCCCACCGGCTGCGTTGAGCTCCTCCTTCCCTCCAGCTACGCCTTGGTCCTCTGTCGCTCTGGCTACACCGCGGGCTTCCGGAACCCCGCCGTCGCCTTGCTCGGGTGAGCCGCCTGCTTCGCCCGGCCCTCAGAAACCTCGGCGTCACCTTCCCCCTACGGCTCTCCGTCACTTCCTTGAGCTCCACCGCCATCAGCGGCGTCTCCCTCGGTCGGCCCCCCGGAGTCAGCAGCCACTCCTCCTCCACGGATCCTCCCTTCCTCGACTCCGCCCGGGGCCGTCCTTCTGGCTGTCTCCTGGGTCCTCCTGCTCCAGTTCCTTTTCTATCTCTCCCTTGAACTCCTCCCTTGTACCCTCCCCTTCTACCATCCTTTCTTTTGTTGTTTCCTGTTGAAGGCACGGGGACCGCGCCTTCAAAAGGGGGGGGGGGTACTGTCAGTGTTCGTCCGTGTCTTCCTTTGTTTTCGTCATGTGATTTCTTTGTATTGTCTTTCCCGCCACCATCAGTGTCAATCTGTTCCACCTGTGTTCATCCCTTGTGTGTGATTAGTCTAATCATCCCCTATCTATGTATACCCTTTCGTCTGTGTCCATTGTTGTCCGGTATTTTGATTCGTTTGGTTCATCTGTTCCTGTGTCGTCCTGTCTTCCCGCATCCAGTATCTGTTCCAGTAAGTGTTCAATAAATCCGTTTTTGTATATATCCTTCGTCATGTCATTATCTGCCAACCGGGCGTTACATATACTTTGTTATCCTGATAATGGCTATTAAAGTCATGCAAATGGATATTCAAGCTAACGTCTTTTTAATATTGTTATTATTTAACATATAATTTTAATATTATAATATATTATTAATATTTTAGCACATCCTTGACCTGCTTTTCCATTCATTAGATATCATGAAAAATTAAGGGAATTTGATATTTGACATTAAGTGGAAACACTGTTTTACTAAGTTTTTTACTAAGAATGAGTGTTTGAGGTCCTCAGTGAAACATGGTTGAGCCTCTGTCCTTGTTTGGGGCTGCGTTTGTTCTAAGGCTGTTGTTGATACTGCCCAAATTGATGGGATTGTGAAAATATAGACCGGTTTAAATCCATCATGCCATTTATTCTGAAAAGCACCTGCTTTGTAACGGTTTTATGTTTCAGCATGGTAATGATTCTAAACACTGCTAATGCAGTGAAATCATATTTGGAGAGAAAAACAGCTGATAAAACGCTGACGGTCATAAACTGGCCTCAATAAAGTCCAGACCTGAAAATGTTAGAGGCAGTATGGGATTACCTGGCCAGAAAAAAATAGATAAAACAGCAAAACTAGAGAAGAACTCCAGGAAGTGCTAAAAAAAGTTTTAATATTATTATTTCAGAAAACTTCAGGACAGCTTCCCCTAAAAGGTTCAGGTTGAGAGGTCACACTAAATACAGATTTTTGCTTGAAGAAGCAGTTTTGTTCTTTTATTCTACACTGTAAAAAATGCTGTGTCTCGCATAATTCCTTTATGCTGTCCCAACACAAATCAAGTTAAAACTTGACAACATTTTCCCAAATTTGTGTAGATTGAACATAAAAAAATGAACTTGACCCACAAATATCTTAAATGTTTTGTTGTTTCAGCTCATATTATCAAAGTAGTTTGAACAAGGAGTAGAAATCTTTTTTGAGTGTATTTTGTGTACATATCTCCTGCACTTTTGTGTTTTAATAAGGAGAACAAAAATAAAATATTGAAATTTATACAGTATTGTGCAAAAGCCTTAGGCCATTAAGGTAGTGGTAAAATATTTTTACTCAGTGGTGCATATTGATCATAATATTTACAGCTTATAATTTTAAAATTCCAGCATTAAGCATTTGCACAAAATCAATTTACACAATCCCTAAGTGGAAATGCCATTATCACACTTTGATTGGATCTAAACATTATGTTGATCCCAGTGCTGCTTGATAAATTAAATTAGTTATCTGAGTCCCATTGGTGTCTTCAGTGATAGGTGATGTCGAGGGCAGCCACCAAGCTCATAAAAACTATATTTCCCTTAAAAGTATATGTCACCACTATCACACTTTTCTCTCATCGACCTTTAAAAGCTCTTTTTCTAGTTCTCCCACTTACCAGTGTGTTATTACGCTGGGTAATAATGTTAAAATGACCTAGAATCAGAGTTCATGCCACTAAGGTCAGTCTATTAACATGGCACCAGCCCTCTTGCCAGCCAAAAGTAATTGATGTAAACTTAGAGGTAGACAGAAAGCAAACGCTGAAAAACTAAGAAGTGCTAAAAAATGGCTTCAGTTGGTCAACAGAAAGTTAAATTGAGTTTAAAGAAGAATGCTGTGCAGAAATATTCTGATTCTCATTTATAATAGAGCCTGCCCTATAACACAATTACAGAAATCAGTATCCATGACCTTTCTGGGGACTTCATTTAGCACAATCTGCGTGTCTGTGCGTCACACTCTAAGACAACTGTCCCCAACCATTGCTCCCATAATAAAAAAATTACCTTCAGGTTTTTCTCTCACATAAACACTGCAATGCAGTAACACCTCCTACATTTAAAGAAAATACCCAAGATGAGTATTTTCTTCTACCGTCGCAAGTCTACACAGATCTCAGGCCTTCACATTTGCTCTCTGCTCACACTCACATGGCTATTATATGATCCTGATTCGCAGTGGAGAAAAGATAGCAAACAGCTGTAGAGTACATTTTGAGCCTGGGCATATATTAACATACATACATAGGCTGCATATTTACATACATTACCGGAGTCATATACAGTTCTTGTATCCTACATTGTCCACCTTTTTTTAGCCAGCACTTGTTTTATTGTTGTTCCCCTCTTTATTGTTTGTTGTAGTAGCATGTGGTGTGATGGTTGGTTGGTGTGGTATTTGCATTGCTTTTCTGTGACTGAATGGCTGGGTAAAAAAGACAGTGATGAGTGCTTCATTTATTCAAAGTAGAATATTTTTCACCTCTCAGTGACCAAAAAAAAAGCCAATCACTCAGCGTGAAATAGATACTTAATGCTTCACCAGCTGGAGATTTTAAATACACTGCACTAGAAAAAAGTCAAAGCTTAGGAAAAATGCTTTTGTCAACACATAGCCTTATGGAGACAATGAAATATTTAGCTGAAGATTCTTTAATATTGTCGTTAAGTGTGGCCCTCAAGTAGGCCTGCACAATAAATAATAATGATATCAAAATCATTATTTAGCAAAAGCTTTGATTGTCATCCACATTTTGCCAGGATGGCCAGAAGGCGCTCTTGCATAAAAACTGCAAATACGATGCAAAGAAGAGGTCCAACAAATCAAACAGAGGATTCAACCTGACTAATAATCAAATGACTACAGAATCACTCACAAATTAATTTATTTCAGAAACTCCACTGAAGTTGAAACGCAGTATTTTCACATACTTTTCAGATGTAGAGGCAACATAGAGCTGAAGTTCACTAAGAAGGGACGCAAACAGCTGTCAAAATGCAAATCTTCAATTTCAGGCGATTTTTGCATATCTATATGCTCCATCTGAAAGCAGAAGCTGTAGATTTACAGCTGATATTAGAATAGGCTTTACTGACCAAAAATGTTTTACTTTCGATTAATCATGTAGCCTTAACACTTAAGGTGATTTGCATTCACTGATCTTTACAATAACTGAATTCCTCATTGCTCTCTAAACCAGTGGTTCCCAATTCCGGTCCTTGGAACCCCTCATCTGGCACATTTTTTATGTCTCTTATTTGACACAAGGCTCAGTTCATGGATCTCTCTGTTAACAAGCTGATGTTCTGAATCGTGTGTTAAGTAAGGAAGACTAAGTAAGCAAAATGTGGGCTGGAATTGGGAACCACTGCTCTAAACTAAAGAGGGAAGCCAACAGAAGTGTTTGAGTGATATTGGTATTCCCTACCAAAAAGGCTCCAATGTTGTTGTTTTTTTCTTCTTTAATGAAGCAACAATAGTTTATTAAAAAAAGTTTACAAAATAGTAAACAGTATAAATGTGTCACTTGACAAGCACCATCTTATTTTAAAGCAGTTCATAGAGCCAAATATTATTTACATTCATTCATTTACCATTACGTTGGTTAACATATTGGTATTGTGAATTTACTGACCATTTTCCAACATAGCCTTTATATCTTCTTTTTTACATCGAAGTTTACATCAGTTAATTGAGTGTACACAAAGTATTCAAGACATTGCACAAGTTCATCATGCTCATCATCTCTTCAGAGAGATCTTTATCCTCCCTTTACTGATTGAGAATGATGCTTCCTTAATAATGTAAAGCAACCTTTTACTAAGCAGGGTTTTTCTTTATCTAAGACTTCTTTATCAAACTATTTAACAAACCTGTCTGAGACCAATAACAGTTTTTTAAAAAGACATCGTGATTAAAATAAACAAATTCTCTCGTTGAAAAATAAAA
>CAIGQW010054193.1:705805-722153 GCA_903798125.1 Danio choprae
GACGAAAACAATGGCACATGACATGATGACATAGACGAACACTGACACTACATAAATCAGTTAATCAGAAACTTTAAATTAACATAAGCATATGCTGGCATAATTTATTGATCAAATTTTTGTTTACACTATGATACAATGTTATATTACAGACTTATATAGCTAGGTATCAAATAAATATCTGTTTATAAAATATTTAAAATATACTTCTATAAGGTCAGGATAATAAAAAATGTGCATTCTCTGTACTGAATCTTATGAAAAAGCAGATATTTTTTAGATGTTCTGCAAGGCCACAGAGCCATTTTTTCTCTCAGTATGATCTGTTAAAGAAGTTGTTATGATTGTACTGACACAACAGGCTTCGGGTGCAGCTCCACCCACTTGTTTAATGGGCCCCATGGTGCAGCTCCACCTTAGGGCTCAGTAAGTCCCCTGCTAAGAGGACACATCTGGGCTCAGTGGGCTCCATGGTGCATTGTGGGTTTAATATCACGGTTCTGCCTCTGGGCTCTGTATAGGTCTCAAGGTGCAGTTCTACGGTACCTCTCGCCTCAGTGGGTCCTGTGGTGCAGCTCTGCCTCAGGTTAAATAAGTCCTCTGGTACAGCTCTACTTCTGGGCCTTGTGATGCAGCTCCACCTCTGGGCTCTGTAAGCCCTGGCCAATTTAAAATCTAGGGTAAGTTTTTCCATGAAAACCGACCCAAATTTCAATCTGTTCTGCACACATAGTTTAGTTTATGGCTTCAGGAGATGCTACACAAGTCATTTATGGTGTTTTTTGTTCTCCGCCGAACTTTTATTTGAAGAATTATGTAAAATTTCTTTTCAAATCTTTAATAAATATATCAGTTGAGTTTTATGAACCAAAAAATCTGATGACTTTTTATGATAGCTAAAAACACACTCAGTTTAGTTAATTATCTATTAATCAACGTTGAGAATGACATATGGTGAACCATTTCTAACACAGATTATACAATATAATCATGTCAAATTTCAAAACAATTAATTTATTGCTGTGAGCTGTGACAACACTATATAGTTTATCTATATTCTGAGCAGTTTTGAGATATTACTTGTTTTTAAATTACCTTTTTACTTGCTCGATTAGAGCACAAAAAGGCAGTGCCACATATTCTAGTTCAGATGTTAATTTTATGCAGGACCCAGTTTCCTTAGGTTTAGAAACAACGGCTACAATAAGACTGTAAATTAAAACTTTAAAAACAACAGGAAACCGACAATGTTTCAGCAAAGTTGTTACATTTTAATAAACACAGAAAAATATTTTAATGGTTAAATCTAATTTTGAAAAATCACATTTGAAGTATTTCAATAATTGCAGCTATGCAACAGCTCAGTTTTTAGCCAACAATAAAATCTTTAATACTTAATTGTATTTAATGTCATAAAATGGATCTAAATCATGTTAACAAATACATTATTCAAAAGGACAAGATGTTGATGAGCTCTGCATTTAAAAATGTAGATTATTTATCTCCATATAGGAATATATTTATAAGTGGTGCTTCTGTTGATTCACCTTCGTAATAATAATAAAATAACATTATAATAGCCTACAGTACATTCTGATAGTGACATGAATTAAAACTTGGCCTGATTATCACTCATCTTGGCCTCTGAGATGATCCTGATTGGTCCTCTTTTGTTTTCTTTAGAGGTGCTAATCAGCTCACAAATAGAATCTTATGGAACCAATTTAGAGTTTGACTTTGTGGATAAAAAACATGTTTTTATATGTATGATAGGAGCCAAAATGTACACCGTTTATGATAACATGATACTAGTATTTTGATTTTTCTGATTTATGTTTGTTGCTATTTTTTAACTGAAAGATCAGAGAGAGAGAGAGAGAGAGAGAGAGAGAGAGAGAGAGAGAGAGAGAGAATTTGAATTTGAATTTATTACGGACATGTTGTACACTACATATGTTTTGAATGTATAAATGATCTTTTTATAAAGGAACTATCCAGTCGGATGACACAAAAATTATTGATGACAGCTTCTACAAAATATTAGTGCGTAAATATATCTTTAAAATGCTTGAAAACACTCCAAGTCTATTTATCTGCATTTGTGTTAAGCGTTAAATCCCAGAGATGTAGTTCATCTGGCTGATCACTAGGTGGCAGCGCTATTTCATTTGTTAATGGTCGGTTTCAACAGGTAGCGCGTGAACAAACAAGTCGAAAAATCAACGGGAAAACACGGTCTGGAGGTATATTTATAGGTCTTTTTTTAGAGTTTTGTTTATTTTCTGTATGGTCAAAAAGGAGAGGCTATTTTGTGGCTGTTTGTTTGCGTGAGTAAGTTTACCAGAACAAGGCAGGCCTAAATAGATAATACATAGAGACGGGCAGAGTAATGGACAGCAAATTTATCCAGAGGACGAGGGGACAGACAATCCGCCTAAAGGGACAAACAACATTTGTTGCAGCAATCAAGATTATGTTTCTGTGTCTCTTATTTGAAGGGAGGCGTGTAAGATTAGCCAGTCTGCTTCCCTCTGAGCTTGTGTGTGTGTATGAAAGATGAAAGCCATAAACATTGCTCCTTTCATTTCTCAGATTTCATTTCTCAGTAACTGGACTTGATTACACGAGCCAAATGAGGGAAAGAATATCCTCTGATCGCTGCTGTCTTCATTCATAAACAGGGAAGACAGTCTAGATTGTACTCAAAAGGATGTGGCTCAGATAAACACTGCTGTGTTCAGATTACGCTAAACGACCTTTACAGTGTTCTTCTCCATCAAATCATTGGCCATCATAGCTGAAACTGGCACCGGTGCCATCAAAATATATAGAGTGAGATGCATCATAGTCTCTGTTTCAGCGTCTGTCTGAATCTCTCCGCTAAAAATATTCCGTTTGTCTGACATTTGCAGCAATGTTGACCTTTCCTATCACCACACTCATCTCTCAGGCTATACCCTCTTCTTTCCCGTTTTCAGGGAGCTCATCCTGTCTCATCTTCATCACCCACATTTTCAGCCTTGGTCTTTCTTTCACATCACACACACATACAGTGCTTGGATTGAAAATGTATTATTATAAGTTTTTTTGTTATTTATTGGCACTTTTAGCCTCTACTCTCTTCAAACAAAGCTGAGGTTTTTATTGGCAATGATGGTTTCATTGGAAGGGGAGGAACATTTAAAATGTTCTTTACAGTGGAAAAAGCTTTGTTAAAATTCCTCACATTAGGAAATAAATTGTTCTTTTAATACCTGTTCACTGACAGGTTCTTTAAAAAAAACAAATGGTTCTTCTATTGTGTATTTTTGCATTTATTGCATATTGTTTTTCCTTTTTTGTTAATTTAAACTGGCAAAAAAATTCACAGTTCTTTAATTTAGATTTCAGTTTGTTTTTGGCTAAACGTTATATGTTTTAACAAAGTTGTTCCTCTTAAGAACTTAAGAGGTTACACCATCCTGAATGATATTGGCAGCCATATTGATAATGTCTGATAAATGTTTATTTGTAATGTTACAGTTATTGCTTTAATAAGAAAATTAAGTTGATATAGTTTTATTAATTTCATCATTTAATATGGTTTTCATTTATCAGCCTATATATCAGTTTTTGGCTTTCAAATATAAAGAGTTATTTGTTATCAGTATCGGCCAGCAGTTCCATGTTGATGCATACCACCTATTAAGTAGTTTAGATGTATTTTAAATGTTTTCGTCAATTATCAGATTTTAAGCAATTTGTTTCTCAAGTCAGATCTTTCAGGCAGATTGTGATCAAATTAGTTTTTAAAAAATTCCTTGTAAAATGTGCAAATCTCCTATATTTTAACAATTACAAAAGCTGTCTAGTGACTCAAAACAACAACTGTTTAACGACTGTGTAAAGACAACTTAACATTCAAAAAACATTTTTATTTATTTTTCTATTTGCTGGTTTGCTTTAAAAAAAAGATTCAATCTTAATATGCAAAAAAAAATGTTATTCAAGATAAAATTTTTTAATAATACCTACATACAGTTAAACTGTATAGCAGAGATCAACATTTTATTTAAAAAAAAAAGCTTTCAAAGCCCATTTCAAAAGTGTAAACAAATGGAAAACACCTGCTAATCCTAAGCTATGGGCAGCTTTTATTATTATTTTACAGTGTATAACAACAGATTACACAGGTGCTTCATGGGGTTTAATATGAAACTGGCAGACATATATGTCTTACTGATATTTGAATTTGAGTCAATGACTGAATTGGCTATAGATGAATTGCAAAAAACCTGAAAATCAAAATGAATGATTACATTTATTCAACGTCAATTTGTCTAAGAACAATCAATCACAAGGGGCAATTGTACAATCCTTCTGAACAGTTTATGAAGGCCCTTTAGATCATATTTCTCTGTCTCTCATATTATGAAGAATCATATTTCATCCACCAGTCCTTCTGTTCACCTTCATTTCTCTTTGTCTCAGATGTAGTGATCAGGTGTTCACATTTAAAGGGTTTGTTCGCCTAAAAATGTCATTACTCAAATAATTTTGTTTATATTCAGAACACAAATGAAGATATTTTTTATAAAATCTGTATTCTTGGTAACCGTCATGTAATGGGAAATGACATTTTCAGCTTTTTACAGCTCACTGTTGACATAATTAGCAATACAGCTTGAGACTGTTCAGTTGAACCTTTTAATACAATTTTTATTAATAATTTCTTATAATATTCAGTTAATGCAACAGAACACTTTAACTAGTCAATTTATAGATGCTTTTTTCTAGTTTCAAGGTTTTTTCAAAGAATTTCTGTGTTTTTTCTCCCAGGTGAACTAAAGATCTGAGCTGGAAACACAAAGGTCACAAGTTTGATCCCAGGTATGGATGACACCATTGTGCTTTTAAGCAACTCACTTAACCCATCGTTGCTTCTGGAGCCTGTCTTGACAATTGAGGTATTGTAAAGCAGAAAGCAGCTATTAAATGAAAAGTAATCAACTCCTTTTCAATCTTCTTGTCAGATTTGTCTTCTTCAGAACTTAATTTTAGCTCTGATCGCACTGCAATTGATTTGGTTGTCTGCTCTGTAGAGTATCTTCTATTGGCCATATTATATTCTCCCTCGCTTTGATCATATTTTACCCATTTGAGAGAATGAAATGTGAGTCGCTGCTGACACGGCAGATCAATCCTGAAATACAATGAAGGAGAGATACTAAAAATGGATGATGGAAGCTGGATCTGTGTGCATGTTTGTGAATCATGAATATTTATTCATATATATAGCTTCATCTTTGCAGAATGTGGACATTTAAATGATGAGGCTAAAAGCAGAATTTGTTCTAAACCATTTTATGCAACCATCTATACCATTTCAATATATCATCTTGAATGATTTTAGAGATCTTTTTGTTGTTTAATTTATTGATATATAATTGTGCTTTCTCATTATTCTCCACTTTTACATAATTTTAGATTACCTTTGCCATCTCCTAATACTCCTAATTGAACATTTAAAAACACAAATGTAATAAAAGTTCAATTTTTGTTATCTCAGAATTAATATTCATTTTTAACTTCAAGGCCTTTTATATTATATTATATTATATTATATTATATTATATTATATTATATTATATTATATTATATTATATTATATTATATTATAGAGCTTTTGAAAAATATCTATTATGTGCCCGTATTATGGGTTTATTGTGTAACAATAGTGAATGAATATATCCTATAAAGTAATCTGAAAGTGCACTCTATATAAAGACATAGTCTATCAAAAGAAAGAGTCAACTCAGAGTCATTAAAACAAATAGTTTTTAAAGTGAATCCCAAGCTGTTTCATGTTGACGTCAACATGATACATTAGCCCGCCCACTTGTTGAGCGTGCTGATCCAGGGTGGCATTTTGCCGTGAAAGTCGATGCGTACATCTAGAAGCGTGTCTGTGCAGACAGATCAGTGTGTGTTTGACATCAATGTATGGTGATAGATTCAAGACGATTGCGTAAACTTCAGTAAAATTGAAGCCATTTTGTTTGTTCATACAGAGTATAAAATCTTACACTTCATAAGCTGTTAGAATATGGATGGGCATTCCCTTTTCAACATGTGCTGCATGCAGTAAATCCCAACAGCAGATTAGCATTAGGTAAAGAAGGAGTTTGGAAAAATATATAATTGAGACACTTTTGGGAGTCATTGATCAAATAAGGTAAAAATAAATGCATATTATAAGACAATGAAAGAGTTTTTGACCTTGCATATATGTCATCCTGTTCTTGGGGACTCCCAAAACCAAAATATGAACCTTTCATAATCCATAATAAGGGCACTTTAATTTTAAAAGTGCCTACCGAGTTTTTTTTTTTTAATGTTATTAATTCACTTGACTTTTTTAGGTCTTTAAATCACGCCTCTTAAACGAGGCTTCATTATATATCATAAATCTGCGTTTTATATATGTTGGGTTATTTTGAATTGTTGGATGTCTTGAGGCTCCATAGATGAGTACTGCTGAAGTAGATGGAGCAAATATTCCCAACTTTATAATGATGTATTTATCTTTTAAACATTTTTTTTGGACAATTGCATAGTGTTTAATGTCAGCCATTTAGTGGTTATCGAGAATAATATATTGCTTTATGGATTTGGCCAGAACAAGCCCTCTTTCTGTTAGTCATGAGGTTTAAAGTCATTTGGATTCTCGTCTGCCTTCACTGTGCAGTTTTGTAAGATTGTGTTAAAACCTCCTGAAGCTTTGAGTAACATTGCATTTTATGCCTAGACTTCGAGGACATTGTTATTAATGTTGAAACAGTGACCCAGCAGGTAATTGCATGGTTTGCAGCATGCCAATTTTATAACAAGGGTCTTCACGGCTGCATAATTCACTTTTATTACGTACAATTTTTGGCATAGTGGAGATCTGGACCCTGCGACTGGTATCTGAAGCACCCGTTTAGAGTGGGTCAATCTTCATAATGTCTGATGAATGGAGGAGGGCAGACCAAGAAGACCTTTTCAGGCTCAGCTGTCCATGCAAAACACCTGTATTACCTCCCCTTTGTTGAAAGTTGCTTACAGTCTCAACTCTTCTTCCACTCAATGAATTCCAAGAATCCTCCAGCAGAGATGTTTCCTCAGGGTCTTTTGGCTTCAGCAGTCTACAGGCCATGTGTGGAAATGAAAAGCGTCTGTTTGTAGAGACCAGAGGATTTTGCTTAAATGATTGATGCTCCTTGAAATTCTCTGTCAGTCTTGTCATGAACATATGCATTAGCCTGCATCCCGCGTTCTGTTCTTTTTCTTTTTTTCAGTGCTCACACCACAGCTTTTTTCTGTCTGGATCTGATTCTGTCTGAACGGGGCCAACATCAGTGCATTTGGCTGATTCTTTTATCCAAATAGACTTAAATTGCATTCAAAGTACACAATTTATCAATTCATGCGTTCTCTGGGAATTGAACCAATGTTCTCTAGCGACGTGCCTTGCTGTTTTAGCTACAGGAAATGGTGAAATGGAAGTGGAAAGCTTCATTGGCTTCATAGGTGGTTCTTGCCTTCCAAACGCTATTTAAGATGATTGAAGTGAGACATTCGCATTGAGATACATTGAGATGAGAGTGATAAATCACAGAGAAAGAGTTATGACTTTTTGCTCAGTAGGCTGCCTAAAAAGAACAAAGGTCTCTCTGAGTTCACACACTTTCTCCGACATTTGGCCCTTAAGCCTGCATTGTTATGCTGCATAAGGTTGTAATCTTTTGCATTTCCTCTACTGCAGAGAAGTGATGTTATAGGCTGGAAATTTTATGAGCCTTGTCATGGTATCCACGGTGTCTTTTATTTTCCCGCTCAGTTTGGCATACTACACTGCTTTATCAATAATGCAGTGCAATGCCATTAGTTCTGGGAGTGCAGCAGTTAGTCTGCTTAACAGACCCTTGTGTTGTCCACCCACAGAGCTCCATCAATAACACATATGCCTTTTCCAAAGCCAAGTGATATTTTTTTCATAATAGTTTGCCCCAGAATACAAATTCTGTCTTTATTTGCTCACTTTAATGTCACAACAATGTTTTGCGGAAAGTGCAAGCTGCTCTTCTCCATATAAGTAAAGTGACAACAGGCAGTTCAGCATGCAAAAGAACAATAAATGTTATTTTCATATGCAGTACAGCCATACTATATGGTTATGAAGAACACAAAATACCAAAAGAAAAGTCATTAAAAATATTCCACAATATAGTTTTCAAATATATAGGTCAAATATAATCTGCTGTTCAAGCATCTAAACAAGTGTATTACAGTGCAATGTTTTTGGAGTAAAAACATGTTTTAAAATGTCATTTTGTGTAACAGTATTTTTCATATTTTTTAAAACCCCTTGTCATTCACAATAGGCTGTTTGTTTTAAATGTAGAATTGAAAGTAAGTTTGCAACAGTTAATCATAAAGTAAACTTTGTAAACTGTAATTGAGTGAGCAAACATAAAACTCCTTCATTCTCATAGTCTTCATGGTTGATATACAGTAGCCTGTCTTGATTATTTTTAGTTCTAGTCAACATATGTTGACATGCTTATGCTGGACCTAAATGTTGGGAAGAAGCCAGCAGGTTGACTTCGTCCTGATACGGGTTGTGCGTCACCTTTTGGGAAACCCTGCCCTGTAACATCTGTTTTAGTGCTTTGCTGAATGTCTTGACTAATCTGCGAATCTGCCGTTTTCAGACTTACAGTCATAAGCTCTTTCTGGCTTTAAGTTCAGGTACTCAAGGAGTCCATAACATACACGTATAGTTAGAAGAACCAGCTCTTTTCTGTGCTCTACCTGTTTCTTTTCATTAGGTGAGTAGTCATGTCATCAGACATGCCTGCTTGCTTTGCTCCAGCCCACCTCTTTTGACCTCCACATTTCAGACAACAAAACCATTCATTAGGGTAAAACCTTGAGGTGGTCTCACCTAATAATGACAGTGGTCCTCTTCAGGGTCGACCTTGACTAATCATAGATTTTCAGTTTGATCTACATTTCCATGAGAACAACAGACATTTTTAGAAACATATTATTTGAATTTATTTTGGGTTACTTAAAATTTATGTCAATAAAAAAGTATATTAACGCTTTTCTTTAAAATGTCCCTTTTAAAAAATTATTTTATTACAGCTTGTGAAAAAGGTTGCAAAGCTTCAAATAGCACTGAACAGTATATCGTTTGAGCATCAATATCGCATTATGTGTATCTGCAATAGTCACATGACGGGATTAGATTATTAAAGATTAAAAGATAATCATTCAATTTTATTATAATTTTATTTATACAATCATGACCATGGTATTTTACATCTGATTGATCAATTATTGGACATAAATACGGTTAGTCTCCCCGGAAAATCATAAAGCACTGTTTATTTATTTATTTTTGCTTGTAATTTATTATAATTTATGAAGATGCACTGCATAGAATAAGACTTTATTATCCTAGCTGATCTAAATTAGCTAAATGTTTCCAAATAGAGCTATTTAAGTCATCTAGTGAAATTTTATTCATATCGCTATATATATCGCATCAAAGCAAAATATCGCAATGCCAGATTTTTCCAATATCATGCAGCCCATATGAAATTTTAAATATTTATTTTACTAGTGCACATTGTTAGTCTTAATGTGAACAATTAAAAACTGCAAATTAATCCCCAGAAAAAAACTATTTGTTTTGGTAATCTTTAATCAAAAGCTAACCATTTGCTCTGAGATAACCTTCTCTGATGATGTCAGTTTGGTGGCTTGGGTAAAATATGCTTAGCCACGCCCCCTCAAATGTTAATTTGCTGCAAATGAAATATGAGAGAAGGAGTGCATAAATAACTCCCCATTCCCTACCTAATATTCTGTTTCAGTTGGAAATAGATCATCTTACTGATATAAAATTTCACAGCAACTTCCAATTCATGCACACTTTAACTGTGGTGTTTTCATCTAAACTAAATGCATCTGATTGACTATTGTAATAAGCTTAACAGAAACGCATGATTGGATAGTAGAGAAGCATACTGCTGAAGTTGTGCTTGCTTGCAATGGAGGTTCAGGTTGAACAACTAGTTTTTCCAGTGTTTCATCATCATTAAAATGTTACGATCCTGTCTAAGTTGATCATAGCAGCAATTGTTCTCATTTTCATTGGCAGCTCTTCGCCCCCTTATAACCTTTTTAGTTGGAATAGGAATTGAGTCCAAGTAAGATTTTAAAAATGTATTCATTATGATATTGTTTTTATGTTTCATTTCATAGGCCCATTCACATCATATCTGCCTTCGATAATATATTCAGGAACTAAACTGTCACCCATCCAGTTCCAGACATGGGTTACAAAAGCTGCTGAAAGCAGTTTCGCTGAACTCTGCTGTTTTAGCAAATCTATATTCCAGTCATTCACATTTCTTTTAAGCGAAAACCACAGCCACAGAATTGGACACCCCCAAACTTTGCACAACTCTCAAGGAAGCTCTTCAGTCGCATTTAAACTTGAGCATCTTTTATTACAGATGAGCTCAGCGAGACCTCATTTAATAAAGCCCAGCACTACCAGAATTCTGCCTAAGCATTTGCTCTCGCTGCACTATTGCTCTCAAACATTTGTCTGCTGACGTCTTCACCAGATCATGATTTCAGCCTCTGTCGTGTCATGATGTGCAGTCGAGCGTGCAGCAAAGCTCATTTCATTTGGTTGTCTCTCACAAACAAATTTGCTCCAGTCCATCATTACCCAACACTCCCCAGATGGAACTCGAGGGAATGAATTGTTCATTTAGATATACAGAAATAATTTTTTTACCACACAGCAGCCATCTTTAATCAAATTACATTAGATGTTGCAGCAGAAAATTCACCAGCTGCATTTGCTCGTGGCTTGGTCCATGTGTGTTTAGTTGTGTGTGACGTTCACGTTAGGGATGCACAGTATATTGTATCAGCATTGACATTACAGTGTGTGCATTCGCAATAGTCACATCGCAGAATGTGCAATGTCGAATTGGTATCATAGTTAACCAAGCACAAAATTTAACATTTGATTCTTCAATTTCCGTATCTGAATAATGTTAGATTTCCCCAAAATTTGAAAAATCTGTTAATTTTATTTATTTGTTGTGTTGTATTTAACTGTTTGTAATTTGTTTATTATATTTTATGCATTGCACTCCACTGTTGCAAATCCCAATCTGTTAAAATGATCAATTTCCATTTCCAAATCAAGCCATCTGTTGAAATAGTTTTCCTATTGCAATATATTGCAGAAAAAATTAATATTGTAGTATTGTACAATAACTATGCCCTTTGCCTTAATAAACTTCTAATAGTTTATAGTTGGTTTGATTGGTTGGTTTAGTTGGTTTGTGTGTGCGTGTATATGCGTTCCGTTGTGTGTGATGTTCACATAAATGCATCATGTTTGCTTGCAGTGATTTGATAAATTCAGACAGAAGATGGTGGGCACAATGAACATCTCAGTGCCCGCAGAGAACCATGGCGCCACAGGATGCCACCGTCTGTCTGCTACTGTTGTGTTTGAGTGTGTGTGTATGAAAGGGCACCTTGTTTTGGTGAATAATTAAAATCCTTGTTAATCAGCTCATCATTGGCTGCACAGTGAGTGAACAGGCATCCAACCATGATATAATTATTCACACACACGTACACAAATCCATCTGATTCCCATTTCATACACAGACACATGCGCATGCATACACACACAGAGACACGATAGCCAGCACATTTAATTGAATGATCATCGGTTTCTCCCTTCCGGTCATATCCTGCAGAATCAAACAATCAGAGTACTGTCCAAATCAGCACACACAAACATTTTTGTCAAATGATCTGATGATCAGGGATGCAATGAGAGGTCATTGCAAATTCTTAAAGTATTTTTAACTTCATGTGAATGTGCACAAAAAAATCGGAGGGTCCAAGTATGTAATTTGAATTAGGGTGTTGTTTTATTTGTTTTTTCTAAATATTTAATATATGCGACAAGTTTAAACAAAATTAGCCTTCATATTTGATGCATCTTATCTGGCAGTAAATTTAAAAAGTGAATATATTCAGATTGATTAACTTTCTTAAACCAGTTGTTGTTGTTTCTTATTTATGTTCTTTTTTATTTTAATCATGTTATTATTATTATTTTACAATGAGACAAATCCAAATGACTTTTATCCTCATGACTAACAGAAAGAGGGCTTGTTCTGGCCAAATCCATAAAGCAATATATTATTCTCGATAACCACTAAATGGCTGACATTAAACACTATGCAATTGTCCAAAAAAAATGTTTAAAAGATAAATACATCATTATAAAGTTGTGAATATTTGCTCCATCTACATCAGCAGTACTCATCTATGAAGCCTCAAGACATCCAACAATTCAAAATTAATTATTATTTATTTTTTAAAGGCAGTTGCTTAAATCATATTTTAATGGTTTGTTCGCTTTGTTCTTTGGACCAAACAATAAAATTAGACATTTGTGTCTAGTTTACTTTGTGTTTACACTGTTTTTAACACATTAAGATAATAATTGTCATATATTTTGCAACAGAAATGACTGAATCCTCAAATCAATGCAATGTCCTGGGATAAATGCTTCCTGAGCACACACATTCAGCACAGATTCAGTTTTTATCAGTTGAAAAATTAGTTAATGAGAAATGGTAATATGAAAACTTGTGAAGAGCTTAAAAAAATGTGTCAATGAGTCAAAAGGTGTTGTGCTTAAAACGTTTTCATCTTTCACTTGTTTGGTGCAACATTCAAACTTATTCTAACCAGAATTTATTATTATCGTGCTCGCTGTGCCCAATCTCATATTAATCTTGAGTACCTATAGAGTACTACTGCGTGCTTTTCTTTGAAGTCTTTAGTCTTTTAATACTTTAAAGAAAAAGTTACAGCTCTCTGAGGAAAAAAAACATGCACCTGGAGGCGTTCCTTGGCAGATCTGCTGAGTCAAAAGTGCGCAAGCGCAGCAGCTTCGGCTTCACAACCAACTGCATCTTGTGATATTGCTGTAAACAACAGGGGAACAGCTTTGTATTAGTAAGCCTTTGACACAATCACAGCACTGTGATCAGTATAGGTTAGTGCCTGGATCGTACGTTTACTCTGGTGTGGTTAGAATGTTCAGTCCATCACTGATCAGCTGCTAAATTCAAATCTGCCTTCTTGCAATGGCTGACACCTAGACAGAGAACCTAAAACATGTTGCTTGTCAGATATCAAAACATATAATTACTTTCAATCAAATAATATTTGCTTAGATTGCAGATATTTTAATACACATTTTTACTGTCAAAAAACGTGTTTTGTAAAATCATCATTTTGCACATACTCTTACAATGCGCATCATTCACAACAGATACACACTGTTTAGGTAACTGGAACGATTACTCTAATCATCTCCCAGTTAAACAGCCATTTGCATTGATGTGATTTAGGAGAAGTTGATGAAATGATCTGTTGTAAATCCAGCAGCTCTAATCTCCACTGCAGTGCATGGGGCTGTGGCGTGTCATGTCATAAACCAGATGAGTCGCCATGGAAATATAAAAGTGATGCATTTTAAATAACTCACGAAGGGGTGGTCAGCTGAAGGATTTAAAACTTACGTTTGAAAGGGATCAGATTTGTCTCACCTACAAAAGCACACAATTTTGGACCTATTCTCATTCTCAGCCAAGCACTGCTGAAGGGATTATTTTATTATTATTATTATTTTTTTTTTTTTGAAACTCCTTATGACTCTGAAGTAAGATTTTTGTTAAAAAAAGTACTCTTTGTTACATCCATATAATTTTTTTTGACCCATGATAGAGTCTAATTTGTTAACAGCCATGTAAATTAATGCATTATATAGCACTAGACCACCCCTTTAAATAAACCAAACCTGCCAATTGAGAACAGTTAGGTAAATGTAAAACAAACAAAAAAAGGATCTTGAATTCAAATTTTCAAACATTCTGAAAAAGACGTTATTCTTTGCCATATCCTCTCTCTCTAATCTGAGTGCTGATTTGCCTCATGTCTCAAGCAAAAAGGCTCTTGCATTATTAAAATAGCAGTCACAAAGTAATGTTGTTTTGGTGTCTGTCTCAGTTTGGTGCTTAAGCATCCGTGGAATAGAAACTCTTCATTCTCCTCAAGATGAAAGAGCTCACCGTTCAGGACTGTTTTCATGCTCTTGCTTATGAAGAAAAACAGCCGCTGGCATATATGGGGCTTGCTTTATTTGTTTATTCTGCCAGAGAGATATTTCATTATTACTGAGAAATGAAACCGTTTTTATAAAGATCAGTATCGAGTTTAAATAACAGTTTATTATTTATTTATATTTCCAGATTCTTCCTGAATGTGAAGCAAAAGGTTGAGATCAGGGAACCCTGAAACATTTTGATCAGTCTCTGTGCTTTATTTGGTTGGTTTCAAAAGGAACGTTTTTTTTGAGTTTTTCATGAGCTGGAACTCTTACCCGCTTGAACGAAAGAGCTCAAGAGCTTTAAATATTCAGTTCAATGCAAGCACCGGATCTTTCGCTACTCAGGGAGATGGGAATTGTCCCAGCGCGCTACATGATGATCATATGCATTGAGCTTCTGTTACTGACATGTGAACTGAGTTGAACAGAGGAGAAAATCAATGCATATATGAGCGAATCAATGCAGAACGGGATGTCAGATAAGCTGTAACTGATCTGAACATGTTACATTGATATTACTGAGAGGCGGGGGGCCTTGGATGGTGTTCATGTTACAGATTCATAACAGTGCTAGTTTAGTGCATCAGTATATTCTGTCCGATACTGATAACCTGATATTTCTCAATGTCATTTCATGCTAATTAAAATGTATATTTAATAAGTCTAAATGACTAAAAATACACAATACTTAACTAAACTGGTTGTTTTAAATGTCACAGTCACACACGAATTTAGGCATCACATCGTTATAACGTATGCAGTATGAAAACTTTAGTGCTGATTTGCTTTTTTTGTCCAAAAAGTGGCAATTGTTAATGCTTGCTTATTAAACAATTTTTTCTGGCATGAATATTGGTGTTTCATATTTTAGAGTTGTGTTATTTTCCATGTTTATCGCTGCTGCGGGTGTACACTCTGAAAAATAAAGGTTCTCTCTATTGGCTTTGATAGTACCATAAAGAACCTTTAACATCCAAAGAATCTTTTGAATTTGGTGTAAAACAGCTTTATAGATAATTAGTGTTGTTTACACTAAGAAACAAATGGTTCAAACGAATGGTTTAAGAACTGTTCAATGAAAGTTCATTGGGGAATACAAAATGGTTCTTCTATGGATTTTTAAAGAGTGTATTGCTGTGTGTGTGTTCGTGCGTGTGTGTGTGTGTGTGTGTGTGCGTGCGTGTGTGTGCGTGTGTGTGTTAAATGGCCCAAATCAACTTGAGAAAACATTCAATTAGATTTACAAAATTCCAGTGTTAATAAAGAAGAATATGACATTCAGAGAGCTGCCCACCCTTCTCCCTTTCTCACTTCTACACTCCTACTCTCTGTATTGTGTGCACTAATAATAGGCATTAAAATGAGTTTCTGATGCCTGTCTTCCAAATGCCACGCTGGGGATGAGCGATCGTTCAACAGAAACGATTAGATAATTACACCATCCTCTCGCTGTGTGAATTCACACACACATATTGATCTTCTGAATGATCACTGTACAGTAAATAAACTTCAGCTTCTCAGTGGCTTCACCCTTAAGTGATGATGACACCATATTGTCTTAACATTCATCATTTGAGATTTCTAAAGGATAATTGTTAAAGGAGCACTCTCCTATCTGTTGCAGAGCAGTGGCATGTGGATTTTAATGTTGAAAGGAACCATTAGGGGGCAGTGCATGTATGTTTCAACGTGATAATGGGATGAAGTAGTCCTCATGGTTAAAACTTATCTGTCAATATTTGCACTTCACAGGAAGTGCAGACACAAAGGCAAATATTTCTGCCATTTGGTGTTGATTCAAAAAAAAAAAAGTCTTATACGTTAATAAGTTGTAGTGTGATCTGTGAGCGAATTGTTGTTGTTAGAGAAAAAGTTCATCCAAAAATATATGCACTGTTTATTCACCCTCCAATTGTTTCAAGCCTGTGTGAGTTTATATATTTTGATCAAGACATTTTGACAGCCAAACTTCAATGGGGAACTTAAACTTTTTTTTTTGATTAGCAACATTCTTCAAAATATCTTATCTTGCTTTTTCTAAAAATAAAAAAAGATAACATTTTTTCAAAGTTTGAAACAACTTTAGGGTTG
>CAIGQW010054193.1:742557-774422 GCA_903798125.1 Danio choprae
ATATAATATGCTCCTAAGATCACACCTGTCTCTTCTGTCTATTACAAGGGGCAAGTAAGAGACTTCTGAAAAAAAAAGTGATTGTATTACGCACACATAAACAACTCTGACTTGCCGTTTTTGGTTTTTGGCTTTTCTGTGTCTAGTATTTCCTGTAGAAAGTGCAGTTTGCTCATATTGAAGGAGAAGTGCTGCGTCATCAGGTCTGAGGTGGACTGGGGAACATACGGCACCAGAGGGAGCAGAGGTTGTCCCATTAACGTCCTCTCAGAAGTGGCTAAATAGTGACCTCGTTCAGCTCAGGAAGTGAGGTGATTCATCTCTAGGTGTTTCCATGGTAACCGCTGACAGGTAGGGCAGACAGTGTGCACACCTGAGCTCTATGTTTAGCCTGTGCGTCATTGTCTCTCCTCACAACAATACAACATGGAAGCTTCTTGGAATTACCTGATCCATACACCCATACTCAGTCTTAAAAATAACATTCTTGTTATTATTAATAATGTTGGCAACTTTAACATCCATAAAACCTTTACATTGTACACATGTAAAAAAAAAAAAAGAAAAGTTGTTTAGATTAGGAAACTGTTCTTCGTGGTATGAAAAAATGTGGTTCTTTTGAGAAGTGCCATAGAAGAACCATTAAAAGTGTACCATCGTTTAAAGTAAGTTTGCAGATTAGTGACCAGTTTATTGAGAAGTCTTAGTTTATTGTTTATAGCACTTACTCTTTTCCCTGGCATATACGCCACCGGAGATAGACCAGTATAATGGTCAGCTTAAAATGTCATGTAGAGTTGAGCAGAGTTAGCTCTAACTTTTAAGTAAGGTTTAAGTGTGTCCACATATACTGGCATTAAAAAAAGATTGGCAATGATGACAAATGAGACAAATCTGCTATTACTTTAATCTCCAGTCAGTTATTTACTATTTTAGACAGTTCTTAAATGCTCTGCTAACTAGTAGAACACACTAATCCAAATGCTGTAACTCTGTATTACAATGTGCCCTGCTGATGTTAAAGCTACTGGATGCAATTCTGTGACATTATCAATGTAATTTCTTTTTCTGAATGTGTCAGTGTGTTTCTTTATCTGTTTGCTTGCATTGTTTTGAACTGTGCTGTTTGTTGTGATCAGGACAGTCAAAAGCATGAGGCCTTGGTTACAGTGTGTTCATTGTCAATCTCAAAAATTATTTTATATATATATATTCATTCATTCATTCATTTTCTTTTCGGCTTAGTCCCTTTATTAATCTGGGGTCGCCACAGCGGAATGAACCGCCAACTTAACCAGCATATGTTTTACGCAGCGGATGCCCTTCCAGCCGCAACCCATCCGCAACATCCATACACACCCATTCACACTCATACACTACGGACAATTTAGCTTACCCAATTCACCTATACCGCATGTCTTTGGACTTGTGGGGGAAACCGGAGCACCCGGAGGAAACCCACACCAACACGGGGAGAACATGCAAACTCCACACAGAAACGCCAACTGACCCAGCCGAGGCTTGAACCAGCGACCTTCTTGCTATGAGGCGAACGTGCTATCCACTGCGCCACCGTGAGGCCTATATATATATATATATATATATAATTATTATTTTTTTTTTTCCATTAGATCAGATGACATTTCTGATCATTTTACAGTACGATGTGGCCCTCCAGCCTGATCTCACAAGGAAACGTAACTATTTTAAATTCAGTTCACTGGCTAATTGGTATGAATTTATACAAATTCAGTCATAAGAAAATTTTATACATTTTTTCACAGTCGTACGATTTTTACCCCACCCTTAAACCTAACTGTCATTGGGGGATGAGCAAATCATACTCAATTGTACGAATGTGCAAATTCATACAAATAAATAAAAAATTTACGATTTGCGTTGAGATAGCATTGGGCCCTCAGATGCCTTACTGCATGCTTTCACATTTTGATTCTTTTTGGGATTGATTATGGGGAAATATATACATTTTGATTATGAAACAAGTATTTGCACTTTACTATTGTGAGATTAATTTTAAAAAACAAACTCTGAACCCCTTGTGGAGTTGAAAAACTCGAAAAACCCGAAAAAGTGTTGTGTTGTACCCTTCTACATAAAAAACAAACAAGCAGTCCTTTTTATTTATCCACATTCATTACTGTAACATTCCAGAGTTAGGATGGTCGTGTAGACTAAAAATGTGCAGTTTTAAAATAATAAGGATGATAATTAACCAGTATCACTTCAGAGCACCGTTTCCCTGAATATCAATTCGTAAACAAACAAACTGGCGCTAAATGCTAGCTCTTTCTCACTGACACTAGGGAGATGTAGCATTTTAATTAAGTGTTCTATTTAGCTTTGTTTTGATTGTTATTAAGGCTTGTTCCTTTAAAAGCTACACAACTTTAACAAGCTTGTTGGTTTCACCTCTAAATCTCCCTTCTAGTGTTCCACTGGCGCGCTTACACACACAACCCCTTTTTCTGTCACACTGTCTCATTGATTAGCCTATTGATCTCCGTTTCCTCTTCGCATTTCCCGTAATAGTGTGTCTGGATCGTAGCCAACTTTGTGTGTTTGTGTTCAAGAGAGAGAGAGAGAGAGGAAAAAAAGAGAGCGCAGTGAAAATACCAGGATATTGAATGTCTGATTTGTATTTAACAAGTGCTTGATAACTTTTTTTTTTCTTTGGATGTCATAGCTCGGATAAAGCCTTTCCTTTTTTTTTTCTTTCTCCTTGTCCAGCGTGTGATATTTACGAGCATATGCTAGTTGAGCAGCTGTTTGTGTTTGTTTTTCATTCTGTAAGATGTCTTTCTTTTATGACTTGTCTGGCTTCTTCTGAGCATGTTTTTTCCATGTTATTGATTTTTACAAGCTCACGGTTTTAGAGATGAGGGGGTGTGTGGTACAATGTGAGAACATGCCGGTTTTCTGAAATAGAGTTGGATGGCGCGATCTGAAGGCTGAAGTGTTGTAAATCAGCGTGCTTCGGAGTTGTTTTGCTCGGATCAAACAGAGAACTTAACAATGACACATTGTCAGTGTTTCAAAGCATATATAGTTCTCTAAAGTAATGCTGTAGGAAAGCTCAGAATTTACATGTCTCTTGTGTATAGCTGCTCAACACAGTGTTGTCATGTCAAACTGCTACACGTGGATCTAAACAACCACAACAAATGTTTGAAGTGCTCAATTAGTGCTTGTTACCAAACTGATTATTGTTGGCTGTGTGTGTTCTGAATGGGACACAAGCTGGACCAAAGAAAAGAGGAAAAAAAGGCAATTTAGACTATCCTAAACTTTTTTTTATGTTATGTTATTGAAATACATAAATACAGTTGACATCACAATTATTAGCCTCGTAAAAAACTTTTTTATATATATTTCTCAAGTGCTGTTTAATGGAGAGATTATTTTTTCAGCATCATTTTCTAATTTCTACTAACTAATTTCTTTTGTCTTTGCCATGATGACAGTACATAATATTTAGTTGCTATTTTGTAAGATATTGTAAGATATATTTGGAAATTAAACGCTTAACTTAACTAAGTTAGGTTAATTAAGTTAGGTTAAGTCAGCAATTAGGTTAACTAAGTTACGTCAATTAGGGAAGTCAATGAACAACAGTAGTTTGTTCTGTATCGGAAAAACAATTATCAAGGGGGCTAATAATATTGACCTAATAAAAACTCAAAGTAAAAAAATAAAAACTGCTTTTATTCCAGATAAACTAAAAGAAAAAAAAAAGACTTTGAATGTGAAAATGTTCTTGCTTCATCAGGTGTATTTTTAAAATAAACTAATTTCATTTCATTCATTCTTACATGGTTTAGATTTATAACTTTTAATTTATTTATTAAATTTAGAAATCATGAAATAAAGACACGTCTGAAATTAAGAATCCTCCATGTTACATATAATTGTTCTATTTGCACAAAAAAAAATCTATCTGTTATCTGCAGAAAAAAGAAAACCAATTTAAGTCCTTTACCCGTGGCCTGCATGGGTTTTGAAATGTAAAAATTAGTCCAAATCCTCATATTTAAGTTTATGTATAATAATTAACTATTAAACTAAATCTTTAACATCTAATCTACAGAAATGAGTAGCAAATGTCACACAGGCTCATTAAAATAAGTATCACACTTAGCTGTTGCTATGAAATATTTATGCTGGCATCTGTTCAGCGATTTTGCATAGTCATTTCGGACTCAATAATCTTAAAAGCATACTGATGTTAAAAAAAAACGGAAGTGCTGCATAAAATGACCAAATATGGCTTTGTGTCCATAGCGACTTTTTTTTTTTTTCTTGTCTGCATCTTTTATCTCGAAGGATCCTCTGAAGTGTCAACCTCTCTGGCTTAAATGGAACATTGTGCGTTTGTAATCTGGATATGTGCTTTAGCCGAGATCTGGATTCTGCCTTCTCTCCAAAAGTAAAAAAGGGAGATACGAGACAGACCCCGCAGGCACAGACATTTAGCATATTAGGGTCAAGATCACAAGCCTGCAAACATCATCTTCAGCTACTGGCAATGTAATGAGAGTAAGAGACAGAAAGAGATGGAAAAAGTGGAAGAATACAGCGCTATCAGAACAAGATAGGCACGTAATAGAAAGCCAGTGAGGGAGAGATGGTTTTGAGGGATGAAAGACATAAATAGAGGGAGGGGAAGAAAAATATGCTTGGATGGATGGAAAATGAGCTGTAAGTGGCTTGCTGATGGAGTGATCCTGATGGGCTGGAGGTGCTGGGAAGAGAGGAGGAGAAAAAAAGCACCCTACAAACTTTTTCTAAATGTTTTAAAGGGTTATTTCACCCAAAAATGAAAATTCTGTTATGAATTACTCACCTTCATGTCGTTCCAAAGCCCCGAGACCTTCATTCATCTTGGGAGCGCAAATTAAGATATTTTGGAGGAAATCTGAGAGCTCCCTCATCCTCCATAGATGGCAATGGTTGGACTTGTTCAAAAGTGGTTATTTTTGTTTTATGTGCACACAAAAGTATTCTCACAGCTTGATAATATTCCGATTGAAGCACTGAAGGTCTGTTTAGAGGAAGTTTTTTTTGGTATTTTGACTGTCTTGACTGTTTTTACCTAAAATTTCCTAATTTGTGCTCTGAAGACGAATGAATGTCTTGGGGGTTTGGAACTACACAAGGGTGCATAATTAATAACATAATTTCCAACTAACCCTTTAAGTCATCAAGATGCTCGAAAATCAGTTTAAAAAAACTTTATGTAAATGATCATTCTGTATAGTTTGTGTCTGCAGGATCAGGCCAGTTCTTTTTCACTTTAACTCAAACTTCTGAACAGAGACCAAAATCAAGACTGTAATTAGACAGTAACTACACTATAAACAGTATCTGTTAATTAAATTAAGTTTCTGTATTTTGTGTTTTCCATTATGCTCTGTCGACTTTTGATGTTAAATATTCAACTCTACAGTTTAACAAAGTGACTTTTCTTGACATTTTTTGTAGTTTGAAATAATATAATGTATAAAAATTATGTAGAGAGCAGAAAATCTCTACCAAAAAATATACTGGCAGTTTATTACAAAGTTTTGTACCATAATAGACAACACCATCCCAGATAATATATCACTTTAAATCATTAAAAACGTTTAGAAAAGTCCATTTTAGGAACTTTTTTAAGGTTAAAAGTTGTTGGAAGAAATTCCATAATGGAATTCAAAAGCATTAATAAATGGGGGAAAATTAAAATATTGAATCACAAAATACTGAAACTTCTAATTTACGGATATTTTTTAGTGTATATTTTGATGCAATTATTTTGCACACTTTAGGACAAACCATAAATAATGCTGAATAGAAACACCAATGTGTGCATAAATAAAAAATAAAAAGAATTATGAAAACACATGTCCTGACTTACTTGATCTTCATCAAAAAAGTCATGATTTTGCCTCAACAGGCAATGTGATTGAGCTAGTTTTACAAGTGAACCCATCTTATCTAATACATCTTAAATCACAATTTAATAATTATGCAAACACTTCTCCAAAAATCCACCTTCAAAAGACTTTGTATAGTTATCTCTGACAACTTTTTTACACAATCATTTTCAGGCAGAGCCCCCAAACTCAAGATAACATGACAGAGTTAGTAATGAGTTAGTTATTATGTCTTCTGTTTCTCTGAGGTGAAACTTTTTACTATGGAGGAAAATAGAGCTAAAGTGGTTTCTCAGCTTGCAGAAACAATATTGTTTTATAGTTCATAACAGACCATAACAGAAAAGGAGCTGCTTAAAGTCGTAAGCTCTAATGCAGTTACATAGGGCAGAGCGTGAACGGGACACAGAAAGAAAAGGGGCAGGGTCTGCCTCCTCCGTGGGCATCGCTTGCAGGTTCACTACGTAGTCTAAAAGAAGCGCTGTAGGAACCTTGGGCACCTAGGTGGGCCAGGGTCTCAGGAAAACGTGAGAGTGGGCCGGCCTGAATTGCTGGACAGAATCTTAAAGATACTGAGTCGAGTGGATTGAGCAGACCTCTCCTAAGAGAGATCTCCAAGTGGGTATGAGACAGTATTGAATTAATTATCCAGTGTCTCGCGCCTCTGGGAACTGGTGATGAGGCGATGCTTTCCCAGCATGCCACCATCCCCGCATCCTTAGAGCATCACACTGATCTGGCATGTCCGGGGTCCTTCTTGGAGAGAAGTACACCGCACAACGAATAGACTCCACTTCAGGACGTAGGAATGCCTCGTAGAGGGTGCTCTAGCCTGAGTGATGGTGTTAACCACCGAACTGGTAGGTCACCTAAGTCCTCCACTCCATCTATGGACCACACAGAGGTTCCAGAGATCTGGAAGCGGGTGCCAGATGGTGCCTGTCGCAGAGAAGAGGTGCTTCTTCAAAGGGATATGCCAGGGAGGGGCCGTCATGAGGAGAGAGCTGAAGTACAGGTCCGGTTAAGCCAGAGAGGTGCAATAAACAGACCTGCTCCTCGTCCTCCCTGACTTTACACAGTATCAGTGCAAGTAGGCTCACTGGAGAAAATGCATATTACGCATGCCCTGGGGCCATCTGTGTTGGCACCCATAACAGCAGGACAGCCGGGGGTGAAGCCTCCATTCTCCTGGGCGTGAACTGAAGTGAGAGCGCATCGGCTGCAAGGTTGAGCTCGCCGCTAAACAGGCTAAAAAGCCCATACCTCATCTTGGCTGGAGGGAACGGCTCGATTACGTCCTTCGCCAGGAGGACAGCAATCTCCTCGGGCAAGACAGGGGCGGACACAGGGCTGACCTTGGTGTAATACATGCCCGTGAGCTTGGGGGACCGTTTAACAAACTGAATCGCATAGCCGAGTCTGATTGTCCAAATGAGCCATTGCGACGGGCTGGGCAGCACTAACCAGAGCCCCCGCGAGTGACATCATTGGTACAATTACTGACGCATCAGCGGTGGGGCAGCACGGGATGGGAGAGCTCACCCCAGGAGGCGCACATCCCGAGGAAGAGCAGAAGATAAGAGGTTAATCTTAACTTCGTCCCAAGAGCCCGCAGGGCGGTTGGGAGTGCGAGAGAAAGGAGCCCGACCTCTGGCACTCTCGGAGCCTGTAGCGAAGAGCACCGATCCTGCGAGCTGGAAGGCATAACGTCCCATACTGGCAGTGTTCGGACTGTCACATCCGGAGAAAGGAGAAATTGCTCTTTATAAAATTTGTTAACCATATGACCGTATTTAATGATACGGGTGTCTCTGGCCCTCTGCCAGGGAAAGAGCAAACCTACTTTTCTCCAAATGGCCTATCACAGGGACGCTTCGTGGTCCGTACCGGACTTAGCGGCACCCTGAGGCGGGGGGTGGTGATTGTCTGTCGGGTGCATGACGATGTTGCTTAACCGGGGAACGGACAGGGCGGCGGAGCTGATTTTGGAGCCACAGATTTTGGAGCTTCCTTGGCGAGGAGCAGCCAAAGTGGATGGTTCGACAGGGAGAGCGGTTTTTAAAGCCCGCCGATCGCACTTGACTGCTCTTTCACCGTGGTGAATTCCTGGGTGAACTCCCTCTCGGTGTCGCCGAACAGGCCAGCCTGGAATATGGGTGTGTTAAGAAAGCGAACATTGTCAATATCACACTTATCTGCTAGGTTTTACCCAGAGGTGGTGTTCCTGGACCACTAGTGCGGTCATCGTCCTTCCCAGGGCACTCCCAGCCGACCTGGTGCTGCCTGGGTCAGAACCTTCCTCGTGCCACTGGGCCAACACCTGCGCCAGCCATAGCAAGCAAAACGGAACTAGCCTGGCCCACAACAGTGTAGGCTCTGGCCCCGAGGGACGCAGATAACCTACACGCTTGGGACGGGAGCTGAGGCTCACCATGCTAGGAAGGGGCACCACGCAGGCAAGATTGATCGCGCTAGCACACTCGACCTGGGGATTCATCTCATACCCAATGGCTGCTCCATCATCAAGGAAGGTGAGGGCAGAGCGCACACAGACCGAGCAGAAAAAGATGCCCTTAGCGCTGCGTGAACTTACTGTGCACCTCCGGGAAGAAGGATACGGGAGGCTTAGAGGGTTTTCCTTTCTTATCCTCCACGTCACACCCCTAATTGGTCTGGTGGCAGAGCTGGGGAACAAGCCATCTCCAGCCTCGCTGCCGAAGAAGCCCGGGTTAGCACGCCCATCATCTCAAAATCTATATCCGGAGCCTCGCTTACCACCCCTAAGGGAGGAAGCGGGTCCGAATTGTCATCAGAAAATGACAGCCCACCCTCCGATGCACAGTCAGAACGACATCTTTAAAAAGGTACGCTGCACGACCGTGTTGCTCTTTTATGGAAACTTGCTTCTTATACATACCGCTCTAGTAGAACCAGACCCAGAGAACACCCAGGCAAGGGAGAATAGCCCAGCTCGACCGTCTGCCACTTAGTGTCACACACTCTGGAACCGGGAGAAGCAGCCTGTTCAAACACAGACAGCTTTCTCGTTCTCTCTCTCTCACTTTCTCGAGGGAGGTTTGGAGGAACCCTAAGACTCGCTCAGTAGCATAAGGCTCTGAAAGCGAAAAGGTGTCTTTGCCATGCACGGCGGGCATCTTTATACAACACATGATTGTAATTGCTGCCAGCTGTGCACGCTGATATCGCCAACTCATTGGCATTTTATTACTCTTTCAGATGATTGGCTTCTGACTAAATCCCCATAGTGTAAGTTTCCACATAGCATTGAAGTTCCCCTCCCGCTGGGGAACTGTGATATCTTAAACATACAGTAAAATTGTAAATGTGCATGGAAACATAGCTACACTTTTTAAAAATATCAAAAACATTCAAATTTAAGTTCTCTGTAATTGGCCACACTGTAACAAACACACACACACACACACACACACACACACACACACACACACACACACACACACACGCACACACGCACACACGCACACACAGCATAGGCCAGGTGCTGGGTTAAGGCTCTGGCTAGTATATCTGGAGGATATTTTGCCTGTGTGTGCAGAGATGATCAGTGATGGAATGCAGAGTGTGTATGTGTGTGTGAATGTATGTATATGTGTTATTCAATGCGGTTTGGGCTGAGTGCCAAGGGTAGCCTAACCACCAGCTGCTTTCAACAGGCTGCAGTCGCCCCAAAAACACTCCTGCAGACAGAGACCCTGTTTTTCAGCGAAAGAGACACAGAGGACACGTGTTTGTTCTGAATTCACAATTAGTTTTATAAGCCATTGAGGCATTAACTGTGAAGCATTTCGTTTTTTGGTTATTTTTTTCCATAACCAATTTTTTTCCCATTTTTATTTTATTTTATTGTGTAGTATTATCTAATGTGTTACATTTTTATAAATCAACATTGTAAAATCTATATTTTTACAGTATTTACTATTTACATCAAGGGTAGTGTTAAGTAAAAATATATCAATAAGTTTCAGCATTTTATGTTGCATTATATGACTCATTGGTGTTTGCATGAAATTAAATATACAAATAAATATACATATTTTATGTATACAAAAATATCAAATGTATGAAAAAATAAAAACCACCAAAAAAGGAACACTTTTTTGACAAATAAGTAGATGTTGAGAACAATTGTGATTTAACTTTAATGGCCAAGCTCACTGCTCAGTATAGGTATACTGTTGATAGCTTACTTTAATCAGTAAAAAAAAAAAAGTATTACACTGAATTTCATTATCACTGTATAGGTAATCTGAGCATCCTATTTATATTTCAGATAAATGAGGAATGTTAAGCACTGACAAATATGTATATCCCAGTATAGTGTATCCCCAAACCCAGTAGCTGGAGCAGCACTTAGCAAGGAGACAAGAAATATTTTCAGCATCGCATTGCTTTTACTCAGCCTAATAGGTTTCTGCTCTTTCTGGACAAAGAGTCCCCCCTCCCCATGTCACAAGTTTTTAAGAGACCACTGAGGGGATTTCCCACCCGAAATACCCATGATAATGTCATTATTGTAGGCAAACAGAGTATTCCCATATAGAAACCTGATATCTGGCAACATATGCAATATGGCAATATATGCAAATCACAAAAGTTCATTTTTATATTTCACAGATATAAAAATGTTGTATAAAAGTGTTGTGGAATGATCATTTATATATATAATTTTTTCAACCATTAGAATAAATAAATATGTATAAATAATGTTCAAATATATTGGCCATTTATTGTAAATAAACCTGCTTTATTAATTGGTTATTAATCTAAATTACAATCTGTTATATACCACTGAATACACTGTTGTATTTTCAAAGCATTATTCAGTGTAACAAGCCATTGCCTTTGTTCATAGATAACAGATATGTTTTGCCAAAAAGTTAAATCTGTATTCTGACCTGCATTTATAAGACTGCATAATTAAATATATGATCATACTAAATGTATTACATTTTAAAGTATTTTTGATAAATTATGAAAACATCTGGGTGACAAATGAGTAAACTCTAATGGTTTATTTGAAAGCGGTGAAGTTTAAAGATTCAAAATGATGATTAATTTGTGTTTGGAGTATTTAAAAATTTCATCAAATGGTCTTTGTTCTAAATATGCCTGAGAATATTAGAAGGTTATATATTAAAAGGTTAGTTCACCCAC
This sequence comes from Danio choprae, assembly GCA_903798125.1. Taxonomy (NCBI): domain Eukaryota; kingdom Metazoa; phylum Chordata; class Actinopteri; order Cypriniformes; family Danionidae; genus Danio; species Danio choprae. The sequence goes on from CAIGQW010054193.1 coordinate 753,687, forward strand.
AAAAATTAAAATGTAATCACTACTTACCCTCAAGTGGTTCCAAACCTATATGAGTTTCTTTCTTCTGTTGATTACTAAATGCGATATTTTAAAGAAAGCTGAAAACCTGTAACCATTGACTGTAAACTGGAAAAAACAAATACTTCAGTAGTCAATGGTTAAATGTTTTCAGCTTTCTTCAAAATATTGTCTTTCATGTTTAAAAAAAGAAAGACAACAGCAAACAAGTAAAGCAAGAGTAAATGATGACAGGATTTTCAGATTTGGATGAACTATCTCCTTAAGGCAGGGGTGTCCAAACTCGGTCCTGGAGGGCCGGTGTCCTGGAGAGTTTAGCTCCAACCCTAATCAAGCACACCTGAACCAGCTAATCAAGCTCTTACTAGATGTACTGGAAACGTCCTGGCAGGTGTGTTGAAGCAAGATGGAGCTAAACTCAGCAGGACACCGGCCCTCCAGGACCGAGTTTGGACACCCCTGCCTTAAGGTATTAAATGCTTGCTTGCTTTATTTATTTACCAAAAGTTTGCATTCATAAAGTACATTGAAAAAGTACATTAAAAGGTGGTTGTCTTTGCTGGTTAAAATCCTGGTGGGTAAACCAGCTTTCCCTCCCATTCAGCTTTCACTATAGGGCTGGATTCATTTAGCTGAAGCTTCATTCAGACCAGGCTTGTGTTACTACAATATGATGCAAAATCCAAATGGATCGAAATGTGGGCCTTGATTACTTGTGACCAGCTTTTTTTTTGCGTCGGGTCCTGTTTGCCAAAAGATTCATTAGGGGGAAGGATTGTTTTGTCCACAATACTTATGGCCTTTGTGTTTTTGATCAAGAATTACTTTAATTTGGGCTAGGATTTGTTGCATTTGTTTAGGACATATCGTTTGTTGACCAGGATCCCAAACACTTCGGGGTATGAATCAATCATGGATCGTGGACCAGGCAGAGCTTGTCCTAGTTCAGAGTCCAGATGAAACACACATGCTTGTTGCACTTAACATAAATGGACCTTCTCAAAACACATGCACACACTCTAACACACACACACACACACACACACACACACATACACACACACACACACACGCACACACACACACACACACACACACACGTGTTTCGTACCATATGGAGTTATGCTGCAAATGATGCGGTTGGGATATAATTGCATTTCACACATCCGTGAGGTATCATTAACGCTAGCTAATGCTAACTGACCATAGCCTGTCACTACAGCATTAGCATGCCAGCTCACATGTCGTCATGTTAATCCACTGTCATGCTAATACACCAACTGGCTCCAAGGTTCCATTCATTTAAGTTTGGAAGTTTCCTGGGCGGAGAGTTAACCTAGTCTTGGCCTAAACCGTATTAGTATTGGGCTAACTGTGTTTAATAGGCTGATTAATTGCATTTATCTTGAGCTAAACGTCATCTTTAAATCAAATTATTCTTTCATGGACCCTGGAATCTCTGACGTACCACGGGAGCAAATTAACTTGTGGCCTGTTGGCTAGCTGGATTAAGCTTGAAATGGCACATATCATGTTATTCCTCACTATTCATCAATTCTATGTAGATCGTTGTGGCAGACATTAGTGCATGTTTTGCAAAAGTGTTTGATATTGTATTTTTGCATATATCTTGTATTGTTCAATCTCAGTTTCGAAAAAAATTGGGAGATTTTTTTGTAAAATGCAATAAAGTCAAGAATATGTAATTTATTTATTTTTTGTTCTCTTAAAATACAACTTGTATTAAATTGGTAGAAGTACAAATAAAAAAATTGCTATGTTTTCACTAGGGTTGGGCAATATCGATCAATAAGGACGATGGCATCGGGAGCTTGGGGTCGAGGTGAAAAATCAGTTTTTTGGCTATATATGAATGAGTTTGTGGAGAGCAGGCTGGTGGGAGAATCACGAATCACAATCAACATTGTCTGTCAGTCATCGGAGATAGCATATCGAAAACCATTTTTACTGACCAAATAATTAGCATTTTGACAGAACTGGTGTAAGCCGATGCCTTGTTGGATTACCATTTACACTGACAATGTAAAGTTAGTCAGTATCATATAAAAAATTTTAATTCCAGTATGGCAAAAACACTATAACATTGTTTGGAAAGTGTGTGATTTTTGTAATTGAGAAAAAAAAAGTTGTCAGCACAATCATGCAGCCATAATGTTCATATACTTTTGACATTATTGTATGTTTACTAAGCTGTAAAGTAACAAGAGACTCTTTAATTCAATAACAGGTCGGACATGTAGACAAATAGACTGGATAATTCATTTTTAGATCTTCTGTGTCGAAACAGGCATACAAAAGGTTGCTTAAAGCCAATGTCAAAAATGTCTTCACTATTCTGGATATATACTGTAGCTCTACATATTTGCATTACCTAAACACACATAGCTTCATTACAAAAGCAGATTGCATTGTTACTCTGGCATTTCTTTATGTCCATTGTTCTGATGGCAGGAGCTGTACCAGGTCACTCACCCAAAATTGCAAGCATAATTTCAGGTGACAGAAGTCAGATCTTCAAGCAGAATATTTTCAGCTGGCGTTTTCAGAATCTAAACACCTCTTTTTGGCTACTGTATTCAAATTGTCTACATAAGAAGTGTGTAGTAATAAGATCCAACTTGTGCAGATCAAATAAAATGCTACTCATTGAGAGTATTTATTTTAGTTTTCACATTTCAATTTAATCATGCTAGTCTTAGTCATCTCAGTTTTTGCCACAAGTTCTTATTTATTTCTGGTCCTCATATTAGTTTTTGTTTGTTTGTTTAATGCAGCATATTACTTAGTCAAAATGAAAATGTCTTGAAAATTGTAGTTTTAATAAACACAATCAAATTAAATCTGCTGCCAGCATAATATTTAATAATAATCACTTTCCCATCCTTTGAACACATGCAATATATCAGAAGCATAAAAGATTATATTTGTAAATGTTAGATATTTTTATTTGATTTAGTGAATTAGCTGTTTTTAATGACCATGATGAAAGAGACACTACATTTGCCTGAGTGGTTTAATTAAACCCAAAATAAACAGTTAACGTGTTTCATTTTCACAGTTTCAGTAAATTAATCTTTCTGACACTCCAATTAAAACTCCAATTCAACATTCTGTGGTTTAATTCATTTCTTACTCCAACACACACAGAGGAATGAGTATGATTTTTTCCTCAGTCCGTCCAATGAAATGGAATTAAATTAATTAAAGATTAGCTCTATTTTTATTTAAGATCCGTGTCTTTGCAACCACACTGAAGGAGTTCAAGATATTGCTTCTGCTCTGCAGGTGAACAAAACGAAGGCTTAATATTATTACACATACATGAGTTAATACAGTAGATAGTCTGCAGACTGAGCTCAACTCAGACTGCAAATAAACACTAATCAGGAGTTCACTGTCAATTGCAGGATCCCAGACCTTAGGCCTGTTAAACAGCAGGGTGTCAGCAGTGTTATTATCCAGACGTGTGCGTGCGTGTGTTTGCGTGTGTGCGCGTGTGTGTGTGTGTGTGTGGCTTCTATTCTTCACTTTGTGGGGACCAAATGTCTCCATATACAGTAGTAATACCAGTAAACACTTTGACCTTGTGCGTACGTTTTTTTAGTCTCTGTGAGGAAAATGGCTCTTAAATTCTAAAATAAATCAGTGCTGCTTTTGATACAATCGATCATAATATTCTCCTTTGTAGGCTTGAAAATTATGTTGGTATTACAGGAACTGCATTGGCCTGGTTCAGGTCTTATCTATCTGAACGTTATCAGTTTGTATCAGTTAATGAAGAGGCATCATACAGATCAAAAGTACACTGTGGGGTACCACAAGGCTCAGTTCTTGGTCCCTTACTTTTCACACTATATATGCTACCGCTAGGCGATATCATTAAAAAACATGTTTGGAGTTAGCTTGCACTGTTATGCTGATGATACGCAACTTTATATCCCCTCTCAACCTGATAATTTGTATGAATTTATGAAATTAACAGATTTTATAGCTGATATTAAAAATTGGATGACTAATAACTTCTTATTACTAAATTCAGATAAAACAGAGGTCTTGCTTATTGGATCCAAAAACCTCACACGCAAAAACCTAGCCCTAGCTGTCTAACCCTTGATGGATTCTTAGTTCAGTGAGCTCAGGTACATTCTGTTTCCCTTGATCATTCTTGAGATGATTCAGCAGCTTAATTGGAGTTCACCTGTGGTAAATTCAGTTGAATGGACATAATTTGAAAAGGCATACACCTGTCTATATAAGCTGTCTATAAGAAAAGGCATACACCTGTCTCAGGGTTGACAGTGCATGTCAAAGCACAAACCAAGCATGAAGACAAAGGAGTTGTCTGTAGACCTCCGAGACAGGATTGACTCGAGGCACAAGGCTGGGGAAGGTTACAGAAAAAATTCTGCTTCTCTGAAAGTTCCAATGAGCACAGTGGCCTCCATCATCCATAAGTGGAAGATGTTTGGAACCACCAGGACTCTTCCTAGAGCTGGCCGGCCAACTAAGCTGAGTGATCGGCGGAGAAGGACCTTAGTCAGGGAGGTGATCAATAACCCGATGGTCACTCTGTCTGAGCTCCAGCGTTCTTCTGTGGAGAGCGGAGAACCTTACTGAAGGATAACCATCTGTGCAGCAATCCACCAATCAGGCCTGTATGGTAGAGTGGCCAGACGGAAGCCAGTCCCTGCCTGGAATTTGCCAAAAGGCATCTGAAGGACTCTCAGACCATAAGAAACAAAATTCTCTAGTCTAATGAGACTAAAATTAAACTCTTTGTAGTGTCCTTGAGTGGCCCAGCCAGAGCCCAGACCTAAATCCTATTGAACATCTCTGGAGAGATCTGAAAATGGCTGTACACCGTCGCTTCCAATCCAACCTGATAGAGCTTGAGAGGTACTGCAAAGACGAATGGGCAAAAATTCCCAAAGACAGGTGTGCCAAGCTTGTGGTATCATTTAAAAAGACTTGACACTGTAATTGCTGCCAAAAGTGCATCAACAGTATTGAACAAAGGCTGTGAATACTTATGCACATGGGATTTTTCAGGTTTTTATTTTTAATAAATTTGCAACAATTTCAAAAACAATCTTTTTTCACATTGTCATTATGGGGTATTGTGTGTAGAGTTTTGAGGAAATAAATTAATTTAATCCATTTTGGAATAAGGCTGTAACATAAAAAATGTGGAAAAAGTGAAGCGCAGTATGAATACTTTCCAGATGCACTGAATGTGTATATATTTGTGTGTGTGCTTGCATGCGTGTGTGTCTTGTGTTCCTCATGTTGTGGGGACCAAATAACTCCATAGCAAAACCAGTTTACTTTGACCTTTTTATTTTTATTTTCTGTGATGGTTGGGTTTAGGGATAGGGTTAAATAAGGGGGATAGAATATACAGTCTGTACAGTATAAAAATAATTACGTCTATGGGAAGTCCCCATAAAGATAGCTGTAGACATGAGTGTGTGCTTGTGTTTGTGTGTATGTGTGTCAGGGGCCTGGTCCAGAGTCCAGATTAATGAAGATCTTACCCAAAGAAAAGCCTTATAGATAGTTGAAGAATGTTGAACATGGTCTCGTTTATTGATGCAGTCTCCAGCACACTATTGGGTTAATTTGAGAAGTGTGGCATGTTTAATTTGCTGAGGTGAAATGAACACTTTGCTCAGAACGGGTGTCCTCCGTCATAAGGACATTTCTCCTATCGGTTCTGCTCGCTGCCTCCTCCTTTTTCTCGCCCCAATTCTGTCTTCTGCTCTGTGTATGTATGTGTGTGTGTGTGTGTGTGTGTGTTTTGTGCTGACTCCATATTTTTTCTCGTGTCCCCATAGTGTTTGTCTCACCTACAAAATGCAACAAACTGTCCTATTTGTTTCTCTCCTGCTCTCTCTTCCTCTTCCTCTCTGTCTCAGTACATTGATCTGTATCATAATAGGTTTCTGAGGGTTTACAGTTGACATGTTGACTCTCTCACGGTCCAGTCTACACCACTAAAGTCATACGTGTATACTCCCCTAAAAAAAAAACAGGTTATAAATTTATCTATTAAAAGGGTTTTCATATTTGCCGGGTTATTTAGTATCGTACGTCTTAGATTAAAATGCTGTGCTGGTTTAAGTTATTTTGTGTGAATGTTATTTTCAGATGCTTTCTAACCAATTTATGCGAGGTGCATAGTGCGACAGTTTAACATAGTGTGCATATTTCTAAACATTGCAAATATAGAAACGCGTCTCAAGAGAAACAGACCTAGGGGAATCTGTATTTGAGAAATAGAGCACAAACAGAATAGCTGATATTCAGACTGAAAGCAAGAGTTAGAGTGTAATTTATTTATTTAAAACAGCATAATAATTCAATGCACAAGAAATTATACATAGCAGACAATATTTTCAGTTAGTTTTCCTGTTTTTACTCTAAGCTTTTGAATTTCAAACTTAAGGCTTTTTCCACACACAGGAATATTATTATAGTAATAATAATAAAACAATATATGGTTTTTAAAATCGCTAAGTTCAGACCACAGTCTAGTAATAATGTACATTGTTTGGATCACTTTCGAAACAATTTGTTTTCCAGCTTATAAACTAAAAAACACTGACATTCAGCCAGAATCCATTCGAATATAAAGAGCTCATGCATTTAAAGTAGCAAGCACAGTAAAATTACTTGCAGTGCTTGGTAAGGAATCTGCCTGAATTCAAAAGTTAATGACTATATGTATCTTTATAAACATCCAAAATGTTGTTATAAATTTAAAAATAATGTGGATAACATTAAATAAATGTTCTTTTTCAAGAAGCTAGAAATTAGTTATTTATCATTCAGACCCCATACCTATCTATACCTATTACCTATATGCCCATTTATAGCTGTAATCAAATCCTAGTCCAACATGCAATGGAAATATTAGTCGTTATAGAATACACAACTTTGCACTTCTGGAAATAGGAAGCTATCCTGTTGGAACTTTGAAATACTCATTGAAATGTATAGTACTACAGTAAAAAGCAATTAATTGACTTTACTTTAAAAAATAAAGTCAACCTGTTGTTTTTAAAATGACTTTACTAAAAAAAAGTGAGTAAACCCATTGTCTTAAAATTATTAAGTAAAAAAACTATGTGTGTAGTTCTAAAAATTAAGTTAACAGTTCCAAGTTACAATGGGTTTACTCACTTTTGTTTTGTAAAGTCAACTTGCCACTTTTAGGCCTTGGGCAAAAAATGCATACTGTGCCTTAAAGTCGCAAATGTGCATGGGTGTTTAATAATGGCTACAAATTTAGCATCTGACAGGGAAAACTCCTATAAATGTATATGCAAAAATAATTGTCCAAATCCTTTCATTGCTGTTAATTCTCTGCGTGTCTTTAGTCAATTTAGTTTTTTAACGCCAAAAAAAGGGATTTGGCTGGAACTAACTGTTAGTAAATCTGAACCAATGTAAAAGCTTCCTTTATCCAGGGTTGAGCGCAGTGTGAAAAAAGCCTTTAGCACACAGCAGCTAACGGCTGTATAATACAGCACTTTCTGCAGAAAACTGGAAGAGAAAACATTGAATCAATATTCATTGTTACTGTATATACGAAGCACTTGCCAGCACTAAAGAGTTCATTCTGATCCCCTGTGCAAATTTCTTAAACAGTTCCAACAGCTGGAGATTGACCCGGCAGAATAAATGTTTTAATTTCTTAAAGATATATTGCCGCTGTGTAAATGCAAAATTCCTGAAGTTGAGAGAAATTTGGGAGTGGAACGGACACGTTAGTCTCAGAGTGAGTAAATGTTTTGACTTCTTTTTTTTTTCCAGGGGGTTTCCAGTAGAAATGCTTCCTGTCTTTCCAACAGGATCTGTTGAGTCTGTTTAGCTGGAGATAATGGGCTCTTAAAGTCCAGCTCAGTTTTGAAGCAATGGACCACCGGACTAAACAGAGCATTTTTAAAAAGAAGTGGAAAAACTCAGAGGGTGTCCTGCGTGCATGTGTGAGGTCTGGATACAAAAAAAAAAAAAAAATACATCATGGATGTATACTGGACTCCACAGATCCACCCTGACACCACAACTGAAGCACACTTCCTGTTTGTGTGGATGCATGTGTGTTTTTAACTATCGCAACTAAGTAATCAGATCTCATAGAGACAGACACGAATATCTGGGGAGGAAAAGTCTTCACACTTCATTTAGCTCAGCGTGAGCAGCTTCCCGACATACATAAACACTCGCACAGTCATACTATACTACACACAAACACGTACCAGGTCATTTATTGTGTAGCGTCTCTTTCTCTCTCTCACATGAATGAGGAAACACTGTGAAATCTTTTTGTGCCTTTCCAATGAGAGCAGCTCCAGCATGGTAGAGGTTAGTAGCTTCTGGGCTGGTGATGCCGATGTGGCGGGTTGAATTCCAGCTAGGGCAGACCTCTGAACCCCAATCGCTGTCGTGCCCTTTAGCGAGGCACTTAACTCCAGGTTGTTGTTGGGGGAATTGGTGTGCTTGACTTTGGATTGAAATTCGCTTTGTAACCGATTCAGAACAGCTGTGAGCAGTTGTAGATGGTGCTTTAACAACCTGACTTTGTGTGGGACTGAAGAGGAATGAGCAGAATGGGGTTGGGGGAACCTTGATCCACAAATGAGGGCACGAGTGAAGGACGTATACAGTTTACTGTCATTTGACTGCTGAGCTTAAAAAAAATATTGCTTTGTTTAACAGTCAAGTACCCTGCATCTAAATTATGTAGTATTTTTTTGATATAACATTTAACAATATTTTAAAGAAATATAAATTATACCAACCTCTCAAGTTGTATATTGTGAAATTATTATTATTTATTAATTTTCCTTCAGCTTATTCTCTATTTTAGAGGTCACCTCAGCGGAACAACCGCCAACTATTCCGGCATATGTTTTACGCAGTGGATGCCTTTCCAGCTGCAACCCAGTACAGTGAAACACCCATACACACTCATTTACACACACACTCATACACTACAGCCAATTTAGTTTATTCAATTCACCTATAGCGCATGTCTTTGAAATGTGGAGAAAACCAGAGTGCCCGGAGGAAACCCATGCAAATACGGACATGCAAACTCCACACAGAAATAGCAACTGGCTCAGCCAGGACTCGAACCAGCGGCATTCTTGCTGTGAGGCAACAGTGCCACTCAGCCACCGTGCATTATTTTTATTATTATTATTATTATTATTATTATTATTATTATTATTATTATTATATTAAAGTCTGTAGTGTTTCATAATAATAATTTAAAGGTATTTAATAATAATGATTAATATAATAATAATAATAATAATAATAATAATAATAATAACAATAATAATGTTGTAATATTTTATTAAATAAAACATTTTGTAAAAATATATATATTTTATTTTTAAATAAATATTATTATTATTATTCACAATTTTGCTATTGAAGTCTGTAGTATTTTATAATAATAATTTTAATGTATTTATAAACAATAATACAAATAATAACAATAACATTAATACTGTTTGAATATATTTTATTAAATAAAACTTTGTTATATTTTATTTTTAAATAAACAATTATTATTATTAACACAAGTATTGTTTTTATAAATTAAGTTGGTTATTATTAAACACAATAATAATAAAAGTAATAATTATCAAAATTTAAATGACTGTTATTAAACACATAATCGCCTCACAGCAAGAAGGTCGATGGTTCGAACCCCAGCTGGGTCAGTTGGCATTTCTGTGTGCAGTTTGCATGTTCTCCCCAGGTTTGCGTGGGTTTCCTCCGGGTGCTCCGGTTTCCCCACAAGTCCAAAAACATGTGGTATAGGTGAATTGGGTAAGCTAAATCGTCCGTAGTGTATGAGTGTGAGTTAATGCATATGGATGTTTCCCAGTGATGGGCATCCGCTGTGTAAAGCATATGCTGGATAAGTTGGTGGTTCATTCCGCTGTGGCGACCCCAGAATAATAAAGGGACTAAGCCGAAAAGAAAATTAATGAATGAATGTTATTAAACACTGCGCTTTACTAGTATCTTGTTGATATTTCTTTATTCATTTAATGTTTAGTTTTTTGATTTAATAATAATACTTATTCATAATAATAATTATTTAATATTTTTATTAAATGAAAACTTCATTTAAATTTTAAACAATTTATATATTATTATTATTATTATTTAACACAAATATTGTTTTATAAATTTAAGTGATTATTATTAAAAACAAAAATAATAAAAGTAATAATTATCATCATCATCTTTTGTATTATTTTAGCACCACTTTTAATGAAACTTTTAAAATAGAGTGCACATTTCGTTTCATGGTCAAAAAGCCACTTCTGCCAATATATTTATGGCTGGTAAATTTTCTCAGGTGTTTCTAAATGTTAGGTCCTGGGTGTTACGCTTTACAGGAATTTTATCACATTTAAATCCAATACACATAAATCCCCCCCAAAACATTTTCCCAAACTCAATGCAGAAAGTGTGAAAAAAGCACTCTGCAGATTCTGTCTGTTTCTGCTCGTTGCTCAACAGTTCAGTGATTTTATATTTGTTATGAAATGAAAAACTACTACAGTGTAGCCGGTCCAAATGAACTCTCCCAACTCCAGGTTGTCAAAGGCATTTGACAGGTCAGTTGTTTTGCCAATGGACACCGCCAGACTCACTTCGCCTCATAAGACGGATCAAGTCAAAGTTCAGCCGTTTAACACATTCCAGAATCCAGAGGTTTCATTCAACTTTGTCCCTTCAAGGTTTTAAAATGTGAGAAAATGGCTTGAGATCAGCAATGAGCTCTCGCCCTTATGACCCCCAAGACTCTTTAGATGCTTCAGACTTGCACCCTCCACAAGATTCCAGCATCTGCTAAATGCATGAGTGTGTGTAAAATCTTTAGTGTGTGTGTGTGTCACAGACAGGCATTTTTAGGGTTGCACGGCTCTTTGTCTTTATAGTGTTTCCAAAACCAGGCCTAAACTGGCCACAGCCTCGCTCTGCCTTGTGAAAACTGACTCTTTCCTTCTCTTTTTCTACCCTGCTCTCTCATCCACATGAGTCATTTTCTCCTTTCACATGTTTGTGACCATCTTTATCTCTGCTCATTAGGACAAAGGTGAAGTTTTCCAGCTGCCATTTCCTAGTGCTCATCTTTAGGCTTTAAAGAGATAGTACACTCAAAAACAAATGTTCTGTCATCATTTATTCACCTTCAACCTTTCCTTTCTCTGTTGAACACAAAGGAAGATATTTAACAAAATAAACAACTAAATCTTAAGTCCAAGGCACTCAAAAAGTAAGTGAAAAAGCCTTTATTAACATGGCTATTATTAAAAAGAAAATAAAAAAAACAGTATTATTTATCCTTATGAATCCCTTATCCAAAAACCACAGACACATTAATTACCCCTGAAGCACTTTTTGTTTTATTTTGAATTTATATTTAGAAAAATGTTGGAAACTGAAAGCCACTACATGTACAGTACAGCGGATTAAAAAAAAGATTATTGAACACATCACCATTTTTTCCTTAAAAAAACATATTTCTAAAGGTGCTGTTGACTACTAAAGTAATGCATAAATACTAAGACAACTAAACTAATTCATTAAAAAATTAAGTTATGTTTAATCAAATGAATTGACACATGGTAAAGGTATTGAACACATGAAGAAATGGAGGTGTAAAAAGGCATGGAAAGCTCAGACAGTAGCTGAAATCTCTCAGTAGTTATTCAGCAACCCTGCAGTTCATCAGTGTAAATGTTTACCCGCTTTTACCTATTTTACCCGCTGTGGCTATATTTCCATCCACCTATTTTTATGCACATTTTACAACATTACATATAACATGCTGAATGAAAACACCAGGATGCACATCAGTTGTAAAAAAAAAAAAAGGAACATGATAAACTCGATTAAGGGCATTTATTTATTTAATTATTTATTAATTGTTTGATAAAAAGTGCATAAACCACAATGAAAACACATTTACAGAATAAATTATTGTATGTGCATCAAAATGTCTTGTGAAAAAGTTTGCTGTAATTGACTCACTGGTTAGTCTAGTTGTCCAGTCTCCCCTCAAATCATCTCAAATGTAGTTTAAATAAAAATCTGCAGTTACCTCAGTAAAATGTCAATCCACAAAAAGACTTTGAATAGTTACCCCCTACAATTGTTTTTCACAATCATTTTTCCAAACATCAGGCAGAGACTCCAAGCTCAAGATAACATGATGTCTCTCTGAGGTGAAACTTAATTACTGTGGAAGGGAAAAAGTGTTTTTTAAGCATGCTGAAATTATCATTAAAAAAATGTATTGACAATTTTATGTTCTCAGTGTTTTATTCACAAACGTATTGTGTGATATTAAAATTTTAAGCATAAAGTAATTTTGCAACTTAGAATGGAATCATCTATTGACTTAAATAGTCAGTGTTAAGTAAGTTACTTAAAGAAATGAATAATGAATTAATTAGGTTACTAATCACTAATTGCATCAATAGAATTGTATTTAAATTACTTTTCTACTTTGTCTGAAAAGTAACTTTTTTATTCAAAGTCATTTATTTACTGGACTCAAAACTACTTAAAATCCACATAAATTGCATAGAAAATAGAAATTTGACTAGTTTTATTCTTTCAATTTGTCAAACAGGACCTTTTAGTTACGTTTAGTTACTTTGTTTTTGTGTGAACTGCCCCTTTAAGTGCACATAGAAAGAGAGCATTTTAAAATGCATTGATGATCCTTATTAAGATGCCAGCTTTGCCATCAAATGCACCATCAGCGTGAGCCCTTTTTTAACGATGCGCCTTATTAGACAGGAAGTATTCTTTTACAAATATCAAATGACCTTTGATGAGGGTCAGACGCAGGATTGTTGATTGATGACATCAAAAGCGACTCGTTTTTCACGAGAAAGCCAAAGATGGAATAGATTTAGCCTTGGAAATCTATAAAGACAAACAACCGTGCAATTCTGAAAGCGCTGAATATGGATGGTAATGGGGCCCATGTGACGGTTTTGTGTGTACGGCCTCCAAATCTTGAGATGATCTAGTGATGCTGGAGTGTGCTGGAACGTTCCTCGTGATTTTCTCTGTTCTCCGGTGTTTGTTTGATAATGGATGGAGTGAATAATCTCTGATTGAATCAAGAGCGCTTGGAGTGAAGACTCATATATGGCACTGCTTGTGTTACTCACAGATTTCCTCAGCATAGGTGAACTTTCTGATGTATCGTTTGAATCGCAAATAACTGGATTTAGTAGAATAAAATGATAACTTTTCATCTCAGAGATCTGTGTGAAGCAGATACATATGTAAAACTAATTATGCTGTTAACTTTTAGAGGCTGAATTAGCTTTTGTAATTCAATTTTTTTCTTGTGAGTATTGTGTTATTGTGCAGAAATCAAATTACATTGTTCTTCTTCTTTCATTGCTTTGATTACTTGTTGTCCACAAGTCACTTTGGATAATAACATTTGCCAAATAATTAAATGCAAACGTAAGTGATTTATTAATATTGTATTATGTTTAAAAAAATTATATACCTTTAAAAATGATTGGTTCAGTATTTATTTTTTGTAAATTAATACTTTTATTCAGCAAGGATAAATAAAATTGATCAATATAAACATATATCATGTTATTAAAAATATAGTGTTAGCTCTTTCAAATAAATCCTGTTATTTTTTTACTTTTTATTCATCAGAAAATCCTGGATTAAATGTGGCTTGGTTAAAAGATATATTTGGTTGTATATTTTATGGTTATAAAATATTTATTTATTTATTTATTTATTTATTTATTTATTTATTTATTTAACATTAATAGTGATCATAAATGTTTGAGGAACAAATTACCATAGCATTTGACACTGAAGATATTCACATATTGATTTTGAATTTTTATGCCATCATGATTATGTTGTATATTACTATTTATAATGGCAGTTTTGATCAAAATGTACAGTGTTGATGAAACTTTCAAGAACTTGATAAAATCTTTAATATAAAAAATAAAATTAATAGTTGTAATGTAATGTGTATTGTGATCATTTTTTTATTAATATAATATTTAATTCAATGCTGCTGTTTGACACCATGTTCATGACTTATGTAAATATATATATATTTTTCATATTATTTTTTGAAGCTTATGATAAAGACATACTGCTGGTCAAATACCATTTGTCACCCAAATTTAGATTTAGATTTTGTTTGTAACTGGTATTTGTTTTGCAATGTGTGTGTCAAAGACATAAAAACATTTTTTAACAGTTTATGGACCAAAAAACAAAACAAAACAAAACAAAAACAAGAATCACTCACTTACTTATTAAAATACTCAAGAATCTTAAAATGCTTTAAATTAAATCAATATCCATTATAAATACTTATATTTTACCAATATCCTTCAAATTGCTAGGCTTTACCCACGTGTTACCCATAAGTTTTGAATCATTAAAAATACAATACACTTTAATAGGTTTTTATTTAATTTTAATAAGCACAGGTCATATACACTCTTTAGTATTATTTTTTTTGTTTCTTGTTTTTTAATAAACAACTAATCATATAGCAAAGTTTTTCAAAAGAACAGCTTGACTGCACTGAAGTACGTTTGCTCAAAGCTGGACAAACTAAAAACAACAGTTCAAAATGAGCTTCCCGACACTGGTGTGAGGTGTCGTGCTGCTCCAGAGGGAAGCAGCACAGTGAAGTCAGAGGTGTTTTGTCAGTTTTAATAACAGTTAAATCTGCCTCTTTTCTGATCTGAAAAGACATGTCACGCAAGCTTTTACTGCCATGACTGAGATCACACGAAACTACAGCCTTTTTCCCCTCATCGATATTAATCTTTTAAAGTTTTACATTTTAATAGTACGCCTAATCATACGCTTTTACAACATGTATACTTTTATAACCGAGTCAGATTCACCTTTCACACTAAATAATAAAGTAAATCCAGATTGATTCCATTTTAGTTCTTTCAAAACAGAAAAGACATACAAATTCAGCATGCAATTAATTTTCCCTGAAATATTTACATTTTCAGTGAAATCAGTTTACCTTGTTAAATTCCTCCCATAAATGATTGTTGAACTGTTTAAATGGACATTTTCATTATGAAACATTGAACAAACAGACTTTTGGTTCATGTTGAGTGAAATATATTTATCTATATTGAAGTTTACACTTGCAGTGGAACAATACTACAGTACTGTATATCTATTCTCCAGGTGTCTAGACTACTTGAGAAGCACTAATCCATGGATGTATTAGTCAGTTGTCTTTAATCAGCTCTCGTTTCCACGGTGGATGTGCACCTGTGGGTTGAAGCCACATCTGAGGGAAACACATTCACATTCCCACGATGATGACTGTAAACAAGAAGTGAAATGAAGCGTATGGCTGTCAACAACATTTCCAACAACACATTTAACATTGTTAAGCCTCATAGGTCCGTTTCAGTAGTTTTAGAATTACTATTTGACAAAACTAGACTAAAGTGGGTTTCTGCTTTCTTCTCTTTTACTTTTGAGTTTTTATTTCTATTCGGTTGAACTGTTGAGCAGATTGTTTCTCAATCAAAGAAAATGATACATCATCAGTTGCTGAAAAAGTTGAAAAACTCTGATAAAACCCTCAGCCAAGATAGAACCAAAAATATTGCCATTTGGAAAACATTATTTTGATTGAAGATCAATTTTTCAAGCACATTTTTTGTTTAACAGTGATGTATGGTGCGATGGTTGAAGTAATGAAAAACCATAAATCCTTTGATTTCTTTTTTTTTTTTTTAGAGAGGATGTGAGCTGTGACTTTCTGTTGATGAATAATCAGTCACAACATTCATCAAAACCCAGACCATGGGACGATCTTTCAAACAAGAATCTAGAAGTGCAAACAGAACACTTAATTTTCTGATTCTGTAACCATTAACGACTCACAACATGTACTGTAAACGCATGCTAGCATGATCAGATAGGCTATGTGTATCGCACTGTGAATTGGCAATTTATCAGTGTTTTTCATACTTGGTGTCGACTAGGAACTCTTTGACGCTTGTGTTTGTTTGCAGAGAATAAATCCATGAGCGGTTAAATTCATTCCAGAAAATAGCACCTTTTTATTTACAAAAAGGAAAGATAGAATGCAACTCCTTTACTGACAAATAAGCTCAAATATAAGTTGGACAGGAGAGGAGAAATAGCACTAAGCAGTCCGCGACTATTATACAATTGGTGAGTGTGTTCTGAAACTTTGTCGCCTTTGACGTGTGATTGATCGTATCTCATATCTACAGAGGTCAGACAGGAAAACATCATCCACAACAATAACAACAAGTTAGCAACATGAATAAACAGGAGAGTAGCAGAGCTGGTACAGATGTATCCACACCTGACGATCACTCACGGAGAGATTTTAAAGGCATCGAGCGTGTCAATGGCCAAAACGTAAAGACCGATCGTGTTGCACCGTGTCTTAAAGTTGTAAACACTGTTCCATTCTGTGTTTGCTTGTGGAAAAATAGAAAACAATGTTAAGATGTGGCATGCTGTGGTGGTGCTTCTCATGTACCGATTTTTGTGTTCAACAGAAGAAAAAGACACAAACATTTTTGGAACCACAAAAGGTAAAGGGGTAAATAGTGTAAATATAGCAGTAAATAGAGAGTAAATGTTCTTTTTTTTTTTAACAAATGTTCACATCACTTTTTTGCTTAATGGCCTTTTACTTAAAAGAAAAGACAAATTAAAAAATAAATCTAATAAAAAATGGCTCCTACATAACTGGCCCTTAATTGTATTTGGCTTACAAAATAATTACTAAATTATACCAAAAAATTCCCAATTTGTCATGTGATCAAGTAATGTTAACAATAAACATTATTTGATTAAAGACAATATACAACCTGTCATTATGTTTTTACAGTTCATCTTTATCGGCATCCAACATCGTTATCGGTTATCGTTCTCTCAATTATCTTGGTTTGAGTCTTGAGTTTTCACTGTTTCTAAAAGTCTTTGTTGTCAGAATATACTTCAGTTATTTTTATAGTATAAAGGAACCCTTTGGTCCACCACCAAAACAATGTTATCACACTGGAAGTTTCTTTCATTAATGAGTTAGAAAGGAAAGAGCAGAGCATCTCTCTTCACCCCAGTGGTCTTGAAGCGTCTGTGTGATGTCCATAGGGGTTCCCTTATTTCTCTACCACCTCGATCCCACCTTGTGTGGACCTTTCCTCATTCTTGTTAAGGAATATGTTTCAGAATGCTTACTGTGCAAGGTTTACAGCGTTCCTTTAGAGCTGTGTGAACGTCTGGAAAGCTTCCAGAGAGCCTCAGATCTCCCAGCATTCCTCAGGAGAGCTAAAAGCGAGCCTCGGCCAAACACATGAGCCTTTCACATGAGCTCGGTGATCAGTACCACACTACAGCTGCCGTTCACTCCTCCCTTTGGCCTGCTAATTCTCTGTCCTCCTCTTCCAGGGCTCACACATTCTCTGTAAAGCTCCGAGTGAGTTTGTCTGCGGTGCGTATCAGAGGCAGCGTAATCACAGGGGCCTCTCTGCTGGCCAGATGTTCAGGAGATCCATGCAGAAATGGCTGAATTTGGTGCTCTGAGCTATTCTGTGGTTCTTTTGCAGGATGATTGGCTGGGAAACAGCAGTTCTCCATATTCTATAACAATGACATTCTCAAAATGGGTTCAAGATTCCACTGAAAAAAAAAAGCTATGAGGAATCCTTTTTTCCCCATTTAAAACTTTTCCCCTTTAAACTTCTGAACGTTTAGTAAACTTTATTCATTTTGTGTGCGTGCCTATGTATAGCCCAATGGGTTTTGGATCATGACAGAGATAAATAAATAATAATTTTGGTGGTTAACAACTATTGCAATAAATCGCACTGGTGAATCCAATGCACACTGATGCTAAAGCATGATGATGACCACAATGTGTAAGAATTGCATATTTTTGATTGCTTGTTTTTGGACTAGCTTAAAACTCATCTAAGCCAACTCAAATATCACAAAACGGGCTGTGTCTGCACTCAGCAAGCTGTTGTCGAATTGATCATTTAAAGGGGAATGTGTTCACTGCAGTACAGTATATAATAAAGAAAACATTTCACAGAAAGGAGCTTATTCAAGTTTGGAACGATGTCGGATAAGTAAACGATGACAGAATTTTGGGTGGAGTATCACTTTAAGACACCACTGTGTTAATAGTGCTAAACATTGTTAGCTTCCAAACCGCATTCTCACAGTGAGTTGTTATATTGCTATTTTCCGTAATGTGACCCTTTGTGTTTGAGAGCTGGGATGCTTTTAGGTTTTAACACTTTATTCATGAAGTTCAACATTTCAGCAATTTATTTACTGGGCTGCAGACGTTTGGGTGGAACTGCTTTTATATGTAAAACGAAACCAGGGTCCATATGGGATCACTTTGAGAGTGACATTTTTATGTTGACGAGAGATTGAATATTTAATCCACACACGGATGCAAAAAGGAGGTTTTGCACCAGCCAAACCAAAGTGGATTTAGCGAGTAAACTCGGAATCACAATTGTTACCAAATGTGTTGCCAAACACAGATCATTGAGGAAATTCTTAAAGCACATTTGTAGATGTTCTGCTTAACAGCAGATTTTTACATAGCTACTGCCATATTCTTGAATATATCAAATAATTATTAATACAACACATCATGAATCTGTAGAGCATTCGTTTTACATTTCCTTAATTGGACTAAGAATTTTAACCTTTTGTTACATAATTGCTAGCCATAAATATTACATATCTCAAAATTATTTAAAGCATCATAATACATCTAAAGTACATTAATTATCTCTCTCTCACACACACACACACACATACACATGTGTATGAGCAATGTCACACTCGTAGCACTGCAATATGGTTGTATTATATATCAGCACTGCTTGTGGCCGAGTGCCGTAGTAAATCACAGCAGTGCAGATATACAGCCATTTTACAGTGCTATGAGTGTGATATTGTGTTTATACAGCAGTTCAATGGCATGTAAGTAAAAAATAACCACAGATTGTCTCAAAAAAGCTTATGTCTGCGGAACTACTTTCTTATGCAATGGGTTCACATTTGCAGTTGACCACATTAACAGCTGAGCAAAATCATACATACAGTATATACAGTTGAAGTCAGAATAATTAGCCCTCCTGAATTATTAGCCCCCTGTATATTTTTCCCCAATTTCTGTTTAATGGAAAGAACACATTTCAAAACATAATAGTAATAACTGATGTCTTTTATCTTTGCCATAATGACAGTACATAATATTTAACTAGATATTTTTAGTGTTCAGCTTAAAGTGCAATTTAAAGGCTTAACTAGGTTAATTAGTAAATTTAGGTTAATTAGGTAAGTCACTGTATAGCAATGTGTGTTTTATAGAAAATCGAAAATAAATATTGTTTAAGAGGGCTAATAATATTGACCTGAAAATGTTTTTTCAAAAATTAAAAACTGCTTTTATTGTAGCCAAAATAAGATTTTCTCCAGAAGAAAAACATTTTAGGAAATACTGTGAAAAAATTAATCATCGTTTGGGAAATATTTAAAAAAGAAAATAAGCTTGGATGGGTAGATTATAATTGTAAATCTATTCAAAGCAATTGGATGAATGGATGGGTACACATATTTACTGAAAATATGACCGGGTAGATAAGGGTTATATGTGTAGATTTACTGAAATTGTGGATGGATGGATGGATGGATGGATAGATAGATATTGGAGATATTATAATAGAAGTACTTAACACAGTCGCTAGTGAAAATGGATGGATGGGTAGGTGAATGGGTGGATTATTATCGCAGAGCTCCTGAAAATATGAATGAATAGACTATAACCACAGATCCACTGAATATCTGGATGGAATGATAGATGTTTTTTTTACAAGGGTACTACTAAAAATTGATGGAATGATGGATGGGTAGATTATAATAGAAGTAAAAGATCTACTGGAATTCAAGATGAATGGATGGATAGATTATAATAGAAGTACTTAGCATCAAGATGCACAGCAGATGAAATCAGGATTCAGGTCAGGTCATCTGAGTCTCATGCTGTATTTAAACAGTCGTTAGTGCATCTGCTCACTATGTCATTTAGTAGACTAAATCTGTCTAAAAGGCTTTGGCCTGGCTCTGACTTCTGGACCAATCTAAAATCATGTTTATTCAATCTGTGACAGACATATTATTATGAGTTTTCTGAATAAGTGTCTGTTTGTATGTTTGTCGTCAGATGTGCATTTTCGAGAGGGGGTGTGTGTGTCTGAGGAAGAGTGTGTGGTTACATGTTGCTCTGAATCGGGATGCCACGTGGGCGAATCTAAGACAAGTCACATCTCGCAGACAGCCTGGGTTTGTGGAGTTTGTGTTCGCTCACACACACACACGCATGCCGAGAGCTGTGATATTTCTTTATGTAGTCCAACTGACATGGGCGGAATGTAACATTTTCTCTTTCTCTCTGTGTTGTTAACACAGCTGTGTGAAATAGACTGGAACGTAAGGCGTAATGTGGACAGCTGCTCTTTTCCTGCAGTCCTAATGAGATCACTCACATGCACTTGTGCACACACACACACACACACACACACACACACACACACACACACACAC
>CAIGQW010054193.1:789422-808775 GCA_903798125.1 Danio choprae
GGCGCAGTGGATAGCACGTTCGCCTCACAGCAAGAAGGTCGCTGGTTTGAGCCTTGGCTGGGTCAGTTGGCATTTCTGTGTGGAGTTTGCATGTTCTCCCCGTGTTGGCGTGGGTTTCCTCCGGGTGCTCCGGTTTCCCCCACAAGTCCAAAGACATGCGGTACAGGTGAATTGGGTAAGCTAAATTGTCCGTAGTGTATGAGTGTGAATGGGTGTGTATGGATGTTTCCCAGAGATGGGTTGCAGCTGGAAGGGCATCCGCTGCCTAAAACATATGCTGGATAAGTTGGCGGTTCATTCCGCTGTGGCGACCCCAGATTAATAAAGGGACTAAGCCAAAATGAAAATGAATGAATGAATGAATATATATATATATATTTGACCCTGGAAGACTAACGGTTGATTCTTACAAGTTGAGTTTTATACATCTGAAAGCTGAATAAATACGCTTTCTATTGATGTCTGGTTAGTAGGACAGGACAATATTTGGTTGAGATACAACTATTTGAACATCTGGAATCTGAGGGTACAAAAAAAATTTAAATACTAAGGAAATTGCCTTTAAAGTTGTCAACATTACTAATCAAAAATGACATTTTGGTAAATTTACAGAAGGAAATGGACTAAATGTCTTCATGGAGCGTGATCTTTACTTAAGTCTAATGATTTTTGGCATAAAATAAAAATCAATCATTGTGATTTATCTAGTGTGTTTTTGGTTCTTCCTAAAAATATAACCAGTTGAATATAAGACTATAAAGAGTATAAAGGTTTTGTGATCCATGTTCACATATGCCGATGCATTAAGAAAAATATAGATGCATTAAGAAAAATATAGAATTAGAGGAGGAAAATAATTTTGTTTCTCGCCCTTATAGTTCAAAACTTGAACTTGAACTGTTGTTGGTGCTAGATAGAGTTAGATACATTTTTTTCAGATTCCTATTTGTGTGGCAAATTTCTCAACCTTTTACTATTGAGGCTCTTATAGACTTCTAGACCCTGTTCACGTCTGGTATTAAGATGCATTTTCATTGATCTGAAAACAAGTGGACAACGCTAAGTATATGTGAACGGGGTGTGAAACATTTTGAGCTTGTCCACTTTCGATCACTTCCAAAGGTATTTAAAAACGCATTGACCGGATTGCTCTTGTAGTGTGGAAGTGCATGTGGTTGAATGTGTTCAAAGAGACGCAAAAGACAGACTCCGACTGCAGAACTCATTCATTCATGAAGCACAATGGAGAGACAGATTTAAACGTTGTTGTTGGAGTGAAAAATTGCATAAAAGAGAATGTTCACTTACCAGTCCCAATAAGCTTAATCTTTAACTGCGAAGTAGATTTTTGAAATATGGCTGCTTCATTCTCTTCAAACATCAGCTCTCATGCAGCACCCATCAACTGGTGTTTTTAACAAGATACAGTAACAAGATACAGTTTTTAATAAGATAGTCTTTATTGTGTTTTTAACCATTTTATTCCATTCAAAGCAACATGCAGAAATGTGATTTAAGCCTCAGAAACTATGGATGATATTGGGTGTGTTGGAGGATCAATCTTTCATGTGATCAATTCATTATCCTTTGCATAATTATTTGTTTTAAAGACACTTAATTGAATTACTTTTGATGTTGTGAAATATTTGTTAAATGAATTTAATAAAAACAAATATGAATATATGTGTTAAAGTCTTATTTTGTATATAAAATAATAAACACATTGGAATGATATGTGTGAATGGGACATGTAAACTTCTTAGTCCATTTGTGATCAAATTGCCAAATACTTAAATCTTAATACCAGGAGTGAACTGGGCCCTAGAGAAGTAGAGGAAGAACAATAAGAACACAAACGATTTCAGTAGGTGTCTATGCACTTTCAGTGCTTGCTCTCTAAATATATATATATATAATTAGTTAAATATGGAAATGGAAACTAAGCACATTTCTGGCTTGGTTAAGATGGAAAAAAATATGTATAAAAGTGTTACTTCATATAACACACACAGCCCTCTTACAAGCTGTCACTGACTTCCACTCATGTTTACTTCATCTGAATCTGATCTGCTTTCCGATGCCAGCAAATCAACTGTAACATATACAGAGTGAGAGCGAGACCTTGAGATTCTCACAAACAAACTTATTTTACACCATTCCTGGCAAATAATTCCACCAAAAACACATTGAGTCTCGTCCATATCTGATAGACACTCCTCATTTTTAATTCGACTCTGACAGGCAGTCCGTCTGCCATCGTGTGTGCCTGCACTGTAGCGTGAAGAAGCTTTCCTGTGTGTATTATTGCATGTTGGGTCTAAAAGCGCCGCTGCCGACCAGTGCCAGCTCTAATGTTATTTTTGGAGAGGAGTCAGGGCATTAATTTACTATGTGCAAACAATGTGATCATCTAAACTACTGTTTCCCAGCTACACAATTAAAGCCATATGGGAAGAACAAAGCTCATTTACAGTAGATGCTCCGTCTCCCATTCGCTTACTCTTGCAGAACTCTTAGATCCAATCATCTGACCTCCCACTCTTTCCCTTCTCATCTATGCGCAGGGTGAAAGTAGTAGAGCTAGGCTGTAGTTTTGTGTTCTTCTCTGTCAGGAATACTGAATTTCAACCGCTGTGTTTTCTCTGCCTAACGAAAGGAAATGAGAGGGAGAGAGAGAGAGTCACATTCCTCAGACGGCATAAGGACACGCTGAAGGATGTCAGAGGGTGCATGTTAGAGCGCTGCTCAACAGTAGCAACAGCCCTGGGCTAAAGCTAAATGGGTCAAATGTGACTCATCAAAAATATTTTTGGTTTGCCGTGGGGGGAAAAATGCACACTTAAATCAGTTAAAGTTTGCTGTTGTAGTAAAAAAAAGCTTGTGCCAGGTGAATTTAATCAACAAAGTTTTCATTTTGTGAAAGAAATCCAGTATTCTGTTACATTATTAACATCTTGAGAAGATTAGCGCAGTGATAATACTGATGATAAAAGAAAACTGGCAGAGCAGTTCAATTCCTTTAGAGATGTGAAGAAACGACTAAATTAGGCAGTTATGTGGGGAAGTACGCTAGCCTAGGGGTCAATTAAGCTTATGAGTTATTAAAATATACATTAAAAATGCAATTCAGTCATTTGGAAGCATATATAATGTTAAAGTTAAAAGATATGTGGTGGGGAAGCCGTCCAGAGATTTTAAAAGGGTAAAAAATGCTGCTTAAAAGAATACAAATCAAGTGAGAGCAAAAATACTTTGGCATATAGAGAGCTTGGCATATTGTTGTATTGTAATTTCTGCAAAAAAAAAAAAAAAAAAGTAGTTTTGCAGTTAACTTTAACCAACGTCAAATCAGGAGATCATATTGTTGTAATTTTCTCAAGAAAATCATAAAATAGAAAATGATGTCATAGACAAGACCTTTTTGGACCATCCGTTCTAAAGAATCTGGCAATACAATACACATCATGACAAAGCGGTTGTTTAATATTATATATCGTTTCAGCTGGGATTATTATAACAGTGATAAGTATAAATTTAAATTGAATGCACACCATGCTGTAGCCATTGTGAATCATAATATTGGAGCTTCAATGATCATGAATTGTTGAACAGTTTTGGTGCATGCGCTTAACTCAGGGTCAATCTACTCAGAGTTGATAGAGCTTAATTCAGCTTTTCTGAACTCAAAAACACAAAGAGTAACTTATCTCAGGTTTCAAACTTAGTTGAACCTTCCTATTGAAATGGACTTCCACTGTCAAATGAAATGTACAGTAAATAAGTACAGTAAACTAATATAATGCAAAAGATGTGATTAAGGCAAATTCTGCATGTTCACAGCAAACGAGTCACATATTTTCAATCATTCGAACTGCGGGACCGTAATCTGCTTCTGTTCTCATGTTTGCATTGACTTGTATGCAATGCACTAGCGCAGCTATTTATTCAGTGTTTGGTGTAAACTCAGCATAAAAGTCTTTTATCGTCACTGCATCACAGTACATTTTTGCATTTTCATTTTGAGATTTTTTAAATCGAAGGCAGGGAAAAAAATACAGAAAATGTTTTCGTAGGTTGCTAGCTGACCTAGGCAGAGAAAATTACAAAGCACTGCAATGTTTGTGTGTTCTGTGTGTGTCTGAGATAATTAGTCTACCGAAATGTGTATATTCCATTCAAAGTATGAAGCTGATCGGTCAGTTCTTGTCATTTGCGATCTCCAGCAGTTGATCTTCTTCTTGCACAGACATAGTGGATATACCTGATTTGTTGACAAATGGTTGCGGATTCCTTGGCAGTTAGTGTGTCCTTCACTGGGCTCTTTCCCCTTAGCAAATAAACTTTCTGTTTCTTACACATTTTGCTGCTTGTGGGTTAAATTTGGGCGCTCAAGTGACCGAGATGTAAGCGAGAGAATGCGGTCATTTTCCGTTCAGACTCAGATAATAAATAAAACGGGAATAATTTATGATTTCTTGTGCGGCCCGGTACCAGTTAATCCACGGACTGGTACTAGTCCGTGGCCCGGTGGTTGAGGACTACTGTTTTAGAATGTTCCGTTTCACAGTCAAAGTTTAGAATATAAGTATAGTGAACATACAGAGTCTCGTTCACTGAGTTAAAGTGAACAGAAAGTGTTTGTTCAGTCTTTGCGAGGAAATACAATTTATTTTTTGAGAGGGAATGCATATATCTTTGGCAGGGAATGCAAAAGGTTTATATATATTTAAATATAGTTTCCTCCCATTCCATATTTTTTCCACCCCCATGTCCCTTTAGGGCTTCTGTACTTAACAGCATAGAATTGGAGAATGATCTTGGGATTTGAAAATAAATATTGATTTGTTGAAATGTAGAGTGTAGTTATGGGTTTGTTCTGTATATATTAAACATGTAAAAATAATATTTTCTTTACTAATTTTCACTGTTCAGTTGTTTTTTTTATCATTTAATTTATAAATAAAAATAAGATGTCTACACTCAAGTAGAGTTTCAAGGTGAATGGAGAAATGACATTTTTTCAGTTTATAATTACACCACTCAACACTGTAAGGCAAGAATGTTTTAATGGTATAAACCATTTTTGCAGGTCGTGTTTTTGAGAACTTTCATTTTTAACTACTTTTTTTTTTGAATGTGTCCTTTTCATCAACTCAGATGACCTTACAGTTATTTGTCATTAACTTTTCATAGACATGTTCGCCAAGTAAATAAACATAGACATGAGTAGAAACAGACACTTGCTTACCAAAGCTGGTATAATATAAATACAAATGGGGTTAATGAAATGACAAACACAGGTAGCAGAGAAAACACAAACTTGTATCAGTGAAGTTGACCTCAAGCGGCAGTGAGAATGCCAATGTTGCAGCAATCTCACCGCTAACTATCTCAACATTAATAACCGTCAACTGTCAAAGACATCAAACACAGGCTGTTTGGTCTGTGAGGATTTCTTTTTCTCTTTCTCTCTTTTTTTTCTTTAGGAGATTAACTTGTAATCCTCAGCCCTGACCCCTAACCTGAAAAACCCTGACCAGCAGCTAAGCAAACAGATAACAGTTACAGAGTGAAATTTAACTTATCTTCAAGCATTAAGTCCAAGTAGCAACAAACTGTTATTATATTGTTTTATATTATATCACATAACAAATAATAAATATATAAATTATAAAAAATATATATTATATTATATTATATTATATTATATTATATTATATTATATTATATTATATTATATTATATTATATTATATTATATTATATTTTTTACCATCATTGATAATGGAAGGAGATCTACAGTATATAGTATCTTAACTAATGAAATGTTGGTAACGTTTTTAAATATCCAGATTTTTGGTAATTAATTCAGAATATGTTTCAAATAAAGCTTTAATTGGTGCTTTGGAAATGTTTAACACATTATCTATCTCAAATAAATGTGTGTGTTAATAAAATATAATTTATATATTATACAAGTACACAATGGCAGATGTTACAGTAACATTACACTCAAATAAATAATTCAGTAAAATAGCGAGATAATATATAATTTCCAACTTATGAAAGCATCAGTTGCTGGAGCAGAGATTAAGGTCCAAAAATATCTATAGAAAGTATAAATACATAGAAAATTTGGACAATACCTGTAAAAATCTATTTTAAAAAACCCTTTTAATTAGTTTAGTTTTAATTAGTTGATAACTTTTTATTGCTGTTGTAACTGCAATCATTATTGTTCTATCATCATTGGTTTATTTCAGATTTTACATCACGTTTTGCTCCTTTTGAATGGGACATAACTCTTAAAATTATTATTTAAGCTGTTGTATGAAGGCCTCACAGTGGCGCAGTGGGTAGCACGTTCGCCTCACAGCAAGAAGGTCGCTGATCGCTGGTTCGAGCCTCGGCTGGGTCAGTTGGCGTTTCTGTGTGGAGTTTGCATGTTCTCCCTGTGTTGGCGTGGGTTTCCTCCGGGTGCTCCGGTTTCCCCCACAAGTCCAAAGACATGCGGTATAGGTGAACTGGGTCAGCTAAATTGTCCGTAGTGTATGAGTGTGTATGGATGTTTCCCAGAGATGGGTTGCAGCTGGAAGGGCATCCGCTGCGAAAAAAATTTGCTGGATAAGTTGGCGGTTCATTCCGCTGTGGCGACCCCAGATTAATAAAGGGACTAAGCCGAAATGAAAATGAATGAATGAATGAATGTTGTATGAAATAGATAAATTAAAATAAATTCATAAGTAAATAAAGGGTAACACTGCTAACAGAATGTATTTGTTAATGTTAGCTAATAAAAATATAACTTCATTGGTAGGTCCATTTACCATTATCAGGTCCATTAAGTAATATGAACAGATACAATTTTTGAGATAAACAATGTACTAATAAACGTTAAAACTAATATGATATATTAATATAAGTATTTTACATTCTTAGTTCCTGTTAACTATGTAGTTGTTGACCGTTGTCAAGGGAGAACTGCACAAACCTGATACGGTTACAACGCATAAATTGTGCTGTAAGCAATTACCAGTGTTACATTTTGTGAAAATTATTCCTTCTCTCTGAATCTGAATAATTTGAGAGTTACACAACATAAAAAACACGCATAATGTAGTATTTTCACTTCACTACCCCTGAGGATAGAGCACTCACGGGTAAGCTTATCCAATTTAAATCCACTTATTATTGCTGCTTGCGCACAAACACACACACACACACACACACACACACACACACACACACACACACACCTTAGACTCCATTATTCAGGCTGAGTGTCTGGACTAAAAGATCAATCAGGTTCAATGGATCAACATGATGAACCTCATCACTCCATACTTTCATCTCTCTGTGTCTCCCCTCCTTTTATCCTCCAACTCTGCATTTTCTCATGCTGTCCATCTTTATTTTGTTCCCTCTTAATGCTCTTTATTGTCTACATCCTCCTCAATTCTTTCCAGCCGTCTCTCCCTCTTGCTTGACCTTTTCTCTGGTGTTTTAATGGCGGCTCAGAAAACGTCTGGTCATGTGGGCACAGAGATAGAGAACACACAAACGCACACACACAGGCCGATAAAATCTTTGTCCATGATTACTGCTGAAGAGACATTTGTTGTGTCAGATAATCTAATCCAGATTGAATCAAAAAAGAGCATGTATTATAATTCCAGAGCTTTCATTGAACGATGTTCAGGCATTTTCAGTCCAGTTCATATAGATGATAAGTGTGTGTGTGTGTTTTGTGTGTAAATGTGTGTAATAGTGTGATTCTTTACTCCCAACGCTGGCCATTTCTTAGCATGAGTGTTTCAATATGGCAGGATTTCAGCATGTGTGTGTATATGTGTGTGTCTGTGTGTCGCTGTTTGTGTGTATAATTGGGGTAATTTCTTTATTACACTAATAAATCACTCAGTAAAGGGCATGTCCAAAATGTCACTGTTTAGTGTCTGTTTGTCCAGCACTTCCCCCCTCTTTTTCACTCTGTCTTTCTTCACTCCTCCTCTCTCCACCTGTGAGCAGCACTGACATCTGTTCCTCAAACACTAAACCTAAAGTCACTGATTCTCAACCAGGCCCGTGTGTACCAACAACAGCGTTTGGAAAGATTTTCCACTGTTAATCATATAAAACATCATATGAAATCACGAGGAGTAGAGTAAATCATTTACGGGAATTTTTATTTATTATTTTTTATTATTATTATTATTTTTATTTATACGTTTCAGTGAAATGTTAAAGTTTATTTTATTTTATGAAAGTCTCATAGCAATTTTTCCAACATTTTTTTTACGTTTTCATTGAGACTTTTTTATAGAGAATGACACTTTCATTGAAAATCTGGGTAATTCCAATAGTTAAAACACAGGGATAGTGTCATATAATATAAACATTTTTGAAAAACAATAGTTGTTGTTTGGACCAATTGTCACCTCATACTCAATAAAAATGTCTTACGTTAAATTTAGAAATATCATCAGCAGTAGAAAAAAGTTAAAGTATATTCCTGAATTTGCAAGTGGTAACTTATATTTTTTCCATAGATGATTTATACCAATTCTGTTTATTGTGGATGATCATAGTAAAATATATGTGTGTTATACTATGATCTGTCTAAATACTTGATTCTGATCAGCTGAAACGTGCGATAAAACCGTTTAGTCCGGTAGTTTCAGTGGGTTCATAACTGGTCTGTTTTAATGCACTGCTTTTATTAATGATGCACGCACACACGCACGCACACACACACACACACACACACACACACACACACACACACACGCACACACACGCACATACACTCAACTTTTCAGCAAGTTAAATAAATTAAATTAAATTCAGTTTCTGAGTACTACACAGCATCATGGTTTGTTGACAAATGCACAGATACAGACAATAATTCACATTTCATTTTTAGTAAAATTTTCTAGCTGTCTTAAAAATATCATAAAAATGCACTTATGACATAATAAAGATATTTACTCTGCCTAACACTAATATACTTTGCCTAACTGTAGTTTTTGGCACTGACCTGCTAATGTAGTCCTCCGGTGGTAATCACAGAGTGAGCAAAAGTGATGTCTGGCCTAGGAAATAAATGCCAAATTTGCCCTTTACCTGAACATATTGATCACTTGTTTTCGTAGAGTTTCACATTGCAAATTGCATAGTTGTATTTGGCAAGTGTGAAACTTTTGAATGCTCAGCATTTTAATGATCTTATTTGTGATAATGTGAGGAAACTCGCTGATTGAGGAATGTGCAGAAGAATTGCTCTAATCAAATATATGGGAGAACCAATATAATATTAATGACTGATTATATTGCAGTCAGTGTATACTTATTTCCTGTGGGGGTTTTATCTATTCTTTTTTTGCATAGTAAAATACAGCCATATTTTGTGATCTGCAGATTCAGTTGAATACCTTAGCCAAAAAGAGTTTTTTTCCTCTTCCCAACATAGCATATTTCTCATATTTTGTCTTAATTAAACTTGTAGAGTCATTAAAAGCAAAAAGTTTCAGTTTTGACCACTGTTTTGACCACTGACCATCAGTTTTGACCACTGCTGTACTAATTATTTCATGCGTATGTTACATTTCATGCTTGTTGATAATTAGATTCCACCAAACATGTATCGCAAATCTGTTTTGTTAAGCATCCATCTGGGCTTATTTATAAATACATGTACGTGTTGCTTTTTCTGTAAGAACGTTTCTGAGCAGTCAATCCTTGCGAAAGACCTGCGAGCTCAGGTGTCTCATTAAAGAGAAAAGCTACTTCACAAGTCTGTTTTTAGTTTAAAAGTTGAGAGTGGCTCTTCATTATAAGCTTAGCAGTTAATAATGGAAATGCAGAACAATATTCAGTGTAATATACATTTAACTGAACACATTTCTGGTTTGAATAAATGATTGTGTACTTGTTGGTGCTCTTACATATGAAGGTTTGAAAAAGTTTTGGTTTTTATTTTTTTAGTAATACCATAGAAGGAACATATTGTGGTTTTGGAAGAACCAAATTACTTTTCACAGGGTTTCCATGGGTCAGTGAATTTGACTGAAATTTAAATTGTCTATTCCAGACATTGTAAGGCATTGAATTTTTTTAAAAGTCATGAATTTTCAGGGGGGAGTATTGTAGTTTTTACTTCCCATTTATCAAAATATTTTTTTTTCTGTACTGTATTTTATATCGCGTTGTTTCACGTTTTGACCATTTTTGTTAGGCCATTTTTCACTGCCATTGTATTCCTTTACCACTCGTCAAGTGGCAATCAAATGCAGTCTCCAGGCTGTACCTGCTAAAATACTCTCTGTGGCGGTTTTTGTTCTGCTCAGTGCTCAACCATTCCCTCTGGAATTTTGCGTAAAAATATCTGATTATTGTGTCCTAGAATAACTGAACAATAAAGAATAATTGCAGCAATATTTGCAGCACTTATGTTTTGAAATATACACAAATTGACAGATATACACAAATTTTCACATCTTCATTACTTTTTTGACCTCAAGGACCATTGGTTTCTGTATTTTACTTAAACACTTAGAGATGCAAAGAGAGTAAGTTTTTAAATCTCAACCATAAAGTCTTCTAAATCATATTTGATGAATAAATGACCTTAAAATGTTGTCTAAATGATCGAAATAAGCAAAACTATTAAAATCTCTTCAACAATAGCTTTGAAAAAATCATGTTAAAATTTCCAAACAATACAATGAATTTATCCTTTTTTAAATGGGATTTGCATGAATGTGCATTGCGATAATATCACACTACACATCAAATGCAAGTCAAACACATAAGGAATAATGTAGCACCATGTATGACAACACCAGCTGAGTGCTCTATATGCATATAAAGTTATGTAGAGATGGTGCAGAAAGAATGTCAATGGTGTCAATTAAAAAATCACAGGCTCCTCTAAATTTTGCACCATTAGCTTGATTTTGCATTAAATTCAGTGATCACAGAATTGCAAAAATCTTAAAAGACTGCTCAACACAACAGCTGCCTGTTTTTCGATTCATTATAGATCATGGAAATTCAGGTTTTTAGTCAATGAAAGTCAAAGAAAAGTCAGAGAATTTGACATTTGGCTTACAGTGGGAACCAGAGACCAGTTCCTTAGTAACATTTTAAGAAAAAAAAAACATTTGAAGATTCTAAAAAACCTTTTAACATTCCAAAGAACTATTTGTGCAATGACAAGTATTGTGTTGTTGTTGCTTGTTTCTGCTTTTGGATGCTGAAGATTCTTCATGGAACCATCAATGTCAATGAAGAATCTTTTTTTTTTCTTTTTAAGTATGCCTTTACTGGCTGAAAAAGGGTTAATTAGTTAGAAAGCCTTAGATAAACAGTGAATGGTTTTGCAAATATGTGACATATGTCTGTTCTCTATCTCGATCAAAGATTAGAAGTCAAAGATAAAAAAAAAAGAAGTTTGAAATCACTTTCTAAGGTTGTTGGCCTCGGGGTAATCATCTACATCAACTCCTTTAGTGAGATAGAGAGAATAACCTCTAAAGGGGCAAAGGAGCAGATAAACAAAACTTTGTGCACTTATGCTTTATCTTGGAACTGATTTATCTGATTTACAGCTCAAAATAACTCAGTGTTAAGCATACTTTGCTGTCACCTACTGTGTGTTGGAAGTTTTTTTTTTATTATTATTGTATTATTCACTGAATCCTCCCGCAACGGAAGTTTTTCTAATCTCCAAATCTCCGTTATAAAAATACCCAAACAAAAACATGCACAAAATCATCTGCACTGTGCTTTCGCTTTCTCTTCTTCGAGACTGTGTAGGCAGTGCGAGGAGAAAACAAGACAGAACAAGACAAAGACCGTTTGCACATGTGTGACTGAATGGCAAGACGAACTGTGCGATCAAACTGAGAATTTCATGTTGAATTCTGCCTCCAAGAAGAAGCATTCCTAAGATACCCTCTGTCTCTCTCTCTCTCTTTCAAGCAGTGTCTATTTTATGAGGTGAGACCTCATAGATGGGGTGAGCAGGCAAATGTCAAATAAGAAGAAGAGTATGAAGGAGAAAAAAACGCTCCTTCATTTATATTCAAGAAGGAAGAGAGAAGCAGATAATTCTAGGCACACATCCTTGGCAAAGGAAACAGACAGAAACATCTTAAACTGAGAGGACGAAAGAAGCAAGAGCATCATATCTGGATGTCTTCTCTCCTCTTATGTAGGGTAGAACATATTCAGTTGATAAAGGCGTTTCATTTTTTTTTTTCATCTTATGAATGTGGAGCAATTTCTGGGTCTGAGTCACTCAACTTTCTGAGACTGAACATTTAGCATTCAGAAGTGTAAAAATGGGTCTGCACATGCATATAAGAACAATAATACTGTTCGCATATATTGTTGGATTGTGCAAATGTTGCTGGAAACTGAAATATCTAAATATTGTGCGCAATGTTTTGTTTGAAAAATGTTTGTGTCACGGTTAGGCTGGGGAAACAGGACAAGGTAAGCCAAGTGGATCAATTGTGCAGCATAACATTATTGAACAAAACAAAACAGAGTACACCAACAACAGACAAAGAGCAAACAGAACTGATGGCAATAATGAACTAAACAAGGAACAGGTGTGTGTGGATAAAACAATAAGTAGCCATGACGACAAATGAAAACGTATGAAGAAAGGAACCACAAGAATCGATGCGATTAAAAACAAAAAATCTGTGATCAATTGAATTAAATCGTCACTGTGCCAAATAGCACACTATGTGCTTATGCGCTTACAACAGCGTAGTATATGAATTCAAAATCAACCTGTATGGAACAATGTTTTTTTTACTAGCCAGAAATTCAAATCGTTTCCCAGACTACGTTTGACGGTTGCCACATTAGTGAAATAAATGACCAAACTACCAAGTAGTACCTGCCATGAGAATAACAGCATTCACCATCGGGAGGGGCATAATCACTCATGTAAGAGAATTTTGCTTGCACAATCCGAAATAAATAAAGTAATCCAACCTCAGAGCCCGATAGCTCCGCCCCATTCGTTATACGTGACCATAGCTGCAAGCATTAAGTGCATGAAGTGTTCAGCATTCCACACTTATTTTTATCTGTTGAATAAGTGCTTCATCCAGGTATTTAAGGTGCATTTATTTTTTTTGAATAAAAATAATATTTCAGTCTGAATGCAATACTTGTACAAATTTAACTACAAAAAAACAAAGAATAGTGCATTTGTATGCGATTTGGGATGCACATCCTGACTTAATGTAACAGTTGCTCAAACATTTACTAAAATAAAGAAAAGTAGATTTACTGTAAAAAAACCTATGAATGGTATTATCTTTTCTATGTTTTTAAAAGCAATGTCTTATTCTTACCAGGAAATTACTGCATTCATTTTATCAAAAATACAGTAAATCAATCAATTAATAAATGTTTATACATTTTAATAAATAAAATGTTTTTTTTTCTGTCATGGCAAAGCTTAATTTACACCTATTACTCCAGTGTCAGATGATCCTTCAGAAATGAAATATTATTATTATTATAATTAATATAATTATTATTATCAGTGTTCAGTATACATTTGTATAAATGTATGGTATAACACTTTACAATGAGGTAACAATAGGTAATGTTAGTTAATATATTTACTACCAATAATTTATTTATTACAATATTATTCATCATAGTTATCATTAGTTAATAAAAATAAAGCTTTTAATTGTTAGTTCATGTTAACTCACAGTGCATTAACTAATATTAACAAGCACAACTTTGAATTTAAATAATGCATTAGTACTTGGTGAACTACAATTAATTAATTAATGCAAATATTGTTCATTCTTAGTTCATGTTAGTGAATACATGAACTAATAACAGCTAATGAAACCTTATTGTAAAGTGTGAAATTAATGATGTATTATAATAATGATTATGATTTATAAAATAGGTAATGTAACATGTAGATTTGATGAATCTTACACTAGGTTTTATCGAGATATCCGACTCAACTGGACAGTTTAAAGCTTAAGTGTATTTGTAAAGCAGAAATGTGCTGCTAATCAATATAATCAAGCCACTTGGTTTATGTTCCACTGAGTTTCAAGAATGTCCCAGTGCCCCTGTGGCCAGTGATGTGACTCTCTGGAAAAACACATTCATCTCCCAAATCAAACACTCATTGCCAAGGGCAAGGCTGTGTGCATTTGTGTGCGTCGCGGTGATAATAGCTCAAATAATAAATGTTTTGCTTGTGATTTGAGTCGATCTTGTTGTCAGGAAGGGCTGATTAAAAGCCCTATTACACTCATTTAGCTATTACCTGAAGCTGACCTGTAGATCAACACACAGACACACACACACACGTTAAATGGTTCGCTAAATACTTTGTGGTGAACACTACACAGGAACACTTAATTAACCTAATTGGTCCTTTCCCTTCACGGTAAAAAATTGTCAACTGAGATAAATGACAAGAAATCTCGCCTTCTTTGATTTCACTCTCCACTTCCCTTTCTTTTTTTCTTTTAATTTCTCTCCTCTCTATCTGTCCATCTCCATCTTTTGCTGTTTTAGTTCATATGTTTGTTTTTTATTATTAATTCTATATCAGTCATACTTTTATTTTTGCTCAAACTGAAAGTGCAGATGCACAAACTCAAACACACACACACACTCAAACACTCACACACGCTCGTAATGAGGTGCACTGGTGCTTATCCACTGACTGAAAGGTGTTTCTCTCCATATTTTCCTCTCATTTGATGTTGAGAAAGTCATTTCACACCTGAGAAAGTTCGCTGACAGGAACTCATACACATGCATGTGTGTGAATTATACATGCCACTGACAAATGATGTAGAGTTACAAGAGTCGGTCGCGACTGAATACATTGCATTTTTAAAATATAACTGTATAATGCATAAAAGTTTCTGAATGCAACACTTGTGTCAGATTTTGAACTCTGGATTCGGACCACATACTGGAACACTGGCCCTTGTATATTTCATCATAAGCTTAACTTGAAGGTATAGTTCATTCGTAAATTATACTTCTATATAACTCGGGTCACCCTCTATTCCAAATCTATATAACTTTCTTTGTTCAGCGGAACCTAAAACTGGCCCGAAGTATTACAACGATTGGCATATTTATGAGGTTCCAGTTGTTTTTGCTTGAATTGGCCATTACAATTACCATTAAATGAGTGAAATTTCTACACTTTCAAATTATTATGCTTTATAAACCATAGAAAATAGCCATATAGGGAGATTTAGGCAATTGCCCTTACTAAAACCAAGTTAGGCCTATTTTACTGTTAGTGTCAAATACTCATGTTTTTTCACAGAATTCGTTTTCCAGATAAGGAATTGGAAAATATCAGCAGCCAATCGGAATCCAGACTGTTTAGCTTGAGTAATTAAAGGGAT
This sequence comes from Danio choprae, assembly GCA_903798125.1. Lineage (NCBI taxonomy): Eukaryota > Metazoa > Chordata > Actinopteri > Cypriniformes > Danionidae > Danio > Danio choprae. Next base: position 804,853 of record CAIGQW010054193.1, read on the forward strand.
AGTGTGTATATTTTTTTTTATTTTTTTTCTTCTTCACCATTTACTTATGTTGAACTTGTTCCAAACCTGTACGTTTCATTCTTCTTTTAAGGACAAAGCTGATATTTTGAAGTTCCGTTTGAATGGTTAAATTACATTTTAATCATTAAACACCATGTCTCAATTAAAATGATAAATCGTATATGATGTAATAAGAGTTTATTAAACATTGAATGAAAAATAAAATTTTGTTCGCACATTAAACTAATTTTTCAAACAAGTCATTTAAAGTTACAAAGGTGCTGTTGAATCACACTATAGTGAATTATTTTATACTGTAAATATTATAGTATTTACAGCACTTTGATATAATATATGCTGAAGCATACTGTAGTATTAACTACAGTACAGTGAACTGATAATCTGTAATACATCCTGTGGTATACCTTTTACTACAGTAAACTGTGGCGTGTTGTGGTATAATATACAGTGCCCTAGAGTTGTAAAAAACTACAGTATTGGGTCATTTGTTTATATTGAACTATAGAATTACCACAACAGATTATTTCAAGTACTTCAGTATAGTTCAAGAACACTATAGTATTTGAAGAGTTCAGATGCAAAACCCCCTAAGTGCCATCTGAAATTTTCCTACACTGTAAGAAATGCTGAGTTCCACACCTTCATGTTGTCCCAACACAAATCAATTAGGTTAACCTAATCATTTTTACAAATTTAAGTGGATTGAACATAAAACAATTAAGTTGTCCCAAAAAAACTTAAGAATTGTGTTTCAGTTTATTTTAAATAAGCAGTTTGAACAAGCAGCAAAATGTTTTTTGAGTGTAGCCTCCTATGTTTATGTTCAGTTATTTCACTTTAAAGGAAATTAAAATAATCTATCCTTTGTCATAAAATGAAATTATTGAACATACTTTACACACAGGAGCCTGAAAAAAAAATGCTAATTTTAGAAGATAGATTCAGATGGCACTTAGAGGATTTTGCATCTGAACTATAACATAATTTGCTATAAGTTACTGTAGTGTTTTTTCATATATGCGAATTTCCTTTCTGCTAACATTGTACTTTTCAAACTCATTTATGTGCAATAGGACACCCCGGTGTATCTGTTTCTGCACAGGACCTGTACAGGTGGTGTTTAGCAGCAGTATGTGCAGCCAGATAGAAAAGATCATTAGAGAATGATTAAGCAGAGCAGCATTATTACAGTAATTCTTTCATTTATTCAGGTCCTCCCCCCGTCCCTGCCTCTCCAACCTCTGTAGCTCTTTATTGTCTCTTGTTGATGCAGCCATATTAAGCCTGATCCTCATCCAGCATCATAATCACATTTCTCTCTCTACACACACATGCACAATCAAACAGAAGCGCACAGATGCATTTCACACACTCACACCATTCCTCATCTAGAAGATGTCATTAAAAATCCTCTCTCACTCCACTCAGATTGATCACTGATGAGGCCGGAACACAAAAAGATAAAAGAGAATTTGTTTGCAAGGCGTGAATATCACACACGCGCACACATTCACACTCCTCCACTCACACATGCTCAGATATTAGCAGAGCTCTGGCTGGCTCTTGGTTTACCCAGGATGGGCCTTTTTTTTGTCTGAGGTTCTCTTAGGACAGTGGTAATTTAGTACTTCCACCTGTTTGTTCAGACAGATTTCCTGCAGTCAGACAAATCGATTCCTTCTCTTTCCATTTACTTTTCATTCCTTGTCTCCATTGATTCACAGTAGAGTCGACAGCTCGAAATTGCCTCGCTGGTATTTTTGAATGATGTTTTCTTAACTGATTAATGTCCAACGCTGCTGTAAGTATTCATAAATTGATGCATATTTATTGTAATATATGTACTTTACAAACTCACCAGCCACTTTATTAGGTATGTCTAACTAGTATGGAGTTGGGTTAGCTTTTGTCTTTAGAACTGCTTCAGTTCTTCATGGCATGGATTTAACGTTTAGAGATTCTAGACTATATTTACATGACTTGATGTAAATGATGTAAGTGGCACTGATTACCATTCCAGCACAGCCCAAAGGTGCTCTACAGAAATTAGGTCTGTTAAATGTGGAGTCAGGGTTCATAGTCATGTGTCATGTGATTTCTGAAATATAATGCATTATTTAATTGGTCTGGTTCCAGACATGTCAAGTCATGGAATGTCCAGTCTGCTTTCATGAGGAAAAGTAGCTATTTTATGTATTGTCAGAAAAGTGGGCAATTCATACTATTTAATTTGTATTTGTAAATGTATGGTTTTTTTAAAAGGAGGCGTGACCCTAAACCCCACCCTTAAACTCAACCTACATTGGGGGATGAGTAAAACATACTAAAATGTACAAATCAGATGTAAAATATAGCCACTCAATCAAAAATGTACGAATTGCCATGAGATTGTGTTGGAATATAAGGGACTTTTGTCACTTTCAGTTTTAATTTCCATTAATCATAAAGTAGTTTTTCTATACAGTATTATGTTTTTTATCACGTTTGCCAGTTGTTATGGTTAGGCTATTTTTCAGTGCCATTTTATTCTTTTCCCACTCATCAACTGGCAGTCACTGGAGTCAACTGGAGTCAGCAGACTGTACTTATTATCTAAGGCAAACATGGCAGAAAATTTTTTTATATTTCAAGAGCATTGGCTACAAAATGACCACTTCAAAGACTAGGTGCTAGACTGTGTGTTTTTGCTCCTTATAAAGTCTGCGGTAAATTATCCATTGTTACTCTCTACATGGCTATTAAAATCATGAAAAATACTGTTCAAGCTCAAACTATTTTAACAATATGCAAAGCGCAACATTGCCTTGTTTTTTCGTTCATTACAGGTCAAAATTCTGATTTTTAGTCAGTGAAAGTCAGGGATAAGAGTTATATATAGTGTACTTCTGTATAGTAAATTCACTGTTATGTTCAAGAGAGCAGTTATTTAAGCTTTGCGACATGGCACACGATCCCACTGGAATTAGCCATCGCAAGATACACCAGGTCACAAAGAGATGGTTATGGTCAGCAAGAATACCCAGGTAGGCTGTGGCATTTAAAAAATGCTCAGTTGGCAATAAAGTGTGCCAAAAATACATTCCCCTATTACAGCACCACCTGCCTGAACCATAAAAGGCAAGATGGATCCATGCTTTCATCTGGTTTATGCCAAATTCTGACCCTACCATCCGAATGTTGCAGCAGATCTCAAGACTCAGACCAGGCAACCTTCTTTTTCAATCTTCTATTGTCCTTTTTCTTTTTTTTCTTTTTTTCTTTTTTTAGCTATTTAGATTTTAGCTTTCCTGTTTTCAGCAGAATGAGTGGTGGTGTTGTGGTCTTCTGCTGCTGTAGCACATCTGCTTCAATTTTCAACATGTTTAGAAATGCTGCATACCTTGACTGTGGTGAGTGGTTATTTTTAGTTTTTGTTGTCTTCTATCAGCTTGAACCAATCTGGTCATTCTCCTCTGACCTCTGGCATCAGCAAGCCTTTTCCAGCCCACAGAACTGCCACTCATCCTCCGTAATCTCTAGAGATGGTTGTCCATGAAAATCCAGACCACCCTGTTTGGCACCAACAACTATTCCACTTTTAAAATCAGCCTTTCCTCTTTATGCCTAAATGCGTTTGGTTGCTGTCATTTGATTGGTTGATATTTTGCATACAGGAGTACCTATAGTATTATATTTTTAATATTTCAATAATGTTCATCATTTTAATGTTATTAATGAATGAATGTAAATAAATAAATAAATAAATAAATAAATACATAATGTATGTATTTGGCCTTGGCCACACAATAGAAAGGTAGTACTCTAATTTCTCATATTTGCAACATGCTTTCTCAGAATTGTTTTGTTATCTCCCAAACTTTATATTAGTACACACACACATATATATATATATATATATATAT
>CAIGQW010054193.1:820143-835401 GCA_903798125.1 Danio choprae
GTGTGTGTGTGTGTGTGTGTGTGTGTGTGTGTGCGCGTGCACGTGTGGGAACGGATGTCAAATAAAGCTTTCGTAACTAAACTTGCTAAATTATGTGAAAGTGTCTGCTAGTCTTCTGTTGAATTTAAAGTAGTAAGGTCATTTGTCTGGGGAATAATTTCATATTTGGTATTCCTAAATCTACACCTATTTTAAGTATTAGAGAGGTGTCTTTGAATACATATAGGATTGTTAGAAATATTAAACAAGATGATATTTTTAATAGCTTTGCCGTGTTAAACAGTATTCAAGGCTCTTGATAACCAGTATGCCCTCAACACTGAGAGATTAGGATTAACATCATGTCCTGAACAAATGCTATGCAATAAGATTCCATTGACAAGCAATTTGTCCGTCCACACTAGACATGGCTGTAAGACCTGATAAAATCTATCAAAAACCTCAGCCAATCAGAACAGGTGAAGGCTCTAGCATCAATCACGCTGCAGTTGCAGCAAAATGGGTTAAAGTTTTTACTCTTATTTATACTTATGAAACCTAAATTAACATAATAGAAAAATTGCATTAAAAACACATGTTCAAATTGAGCATTTAGGTTTACTTTAACTTATTGGTAAATTCCATTGTCGCATCCAGAATGGCTATAAATGTCGCTTTAAATTTTTGTACTTTAATTTACATAGTCAGTACCTGAGGTTGTCATTGCCAGAGTTTGTTTAAAAAAATTTTTTTTGAAATAGAATCTTATTTGGCTTGTTCGTTGTTACTGTTGCAACTGCTTAAGTCAAAAAACGCCTTTAATAAAAATTTAATTTTAAAGTAATTTTTAATCAAAATTTTTATAACTTGAAAGAAATAGTTCAACCTGGAGCCAACTGACTTGTATGAGCAAACACAGCTGAAACATTCTCTGAAAAAAATCTTTTGTGTTCTGCATATGGAAAGGAATAATGAACAACATGTACTGTAGGTGAGTAAATGATGACTGAGTTGTTGTTTTTTTCGTTCGTGAGAGGAAAATAAACCCTAAAATCTGAGGAATAATGCACTCAATAATGAATGGTTTTTTAAGCAGTCTTCATTATTTTCTCACCATTATGTAGTTTCAAATTTTGAAGAATCTAGGCCAGACGACTTGCAGTACTCTAAATCTTCTAAAGCTGTGTGAAGTACAGTGTGACAAACACACCAGAGTTTTAACCACTATTCGCTGGCCTAAATTTATACCATAACTGGATTTTTACTTATTTTTTTTATGTTTGGAAATTAACACACCTGATAGTTATGAATTTAATACTTCAATAGGAACATTATAAACATCATCAAATGCTTATAATAAAATGAGGGTGAGAAAATAACTATTTATAACATATTTTTAAGGATATGTTTATGTGAGACAACATTTTCAGAACAGTCCCTGTTTGTTCACATGGATTCACGAATAAAACTAAAAATGCGATTTTTATGTGTGCCAGGCCAATAGGTGGCGATGTCTCTTTGTAAAATAATAGTAATAATAATAATAAATCCTGTAATTTGTATTGTTTTGGTGGTACTCAGACATGTCTGAACATGTACAAAATCATGTTTTTTCTGTTGTTTGTTTATTTATTTGTTTGTTTGTAGTTTACATAGAAATAAAATGGTTTTCAGACCTGCAAAATGCCATTGTCATGAAAATAAGCAGACAAAGCACATAAAACTTTTTTGGGGGGGGGGTTACATTTGTTGTGTAAGTGGCCTAAATTTAAGCCGAACATCCTACAACTACATTCTACAGCGTTTGAGTTTTGACCTCAATTCTGCAGCCAAGCCAAAATGACTCGGAAAATATGGTGACAATGAGCATCAGCACGCCTGACAATCCAACAACCTTCATGTAATGTATGCCAGTCATAAAGTTTCCACTATACAAAAGCGCATGTAAGGCTAGTTTGATGGCCGGAGTCTGGGGACTTAATCAAGACTGAGCGATGGTAGATGTAGTTATGATAGCACAATGTTCTCTGTAGAATCCAGTGTTCTTTCCTCGTGGGGACGGGGATGTAATCCTTGAATCTAATTAGGGTTCAGGGAGTGCATAAAATACCTTCGAGTGGCTTATTGAAAAAGACTGCACATGTGCTTTAGCACGGGCAGCATTCCTGAACAACAGGTAATAAATGTTTTCCATCGGCTTAGCAAGCGCATGAGAGGCAGCGCGAGAACAAAGTAGCGCTGCCTTCACAGCACAGCTCATAACCAATTGAACATCCCCATTATTTTCACACCAATAACATTGCAATCAGCGAGGAACAAAGAGGATCAAATCTCACAAGCACGCTCTCAAACTCAGGGTTGTTACTTGGGCAGTTAATCAGCATTCTCGCACACCCTGGTATTAAAGCCCATGGGGGGAGTAATTATCTGCTGCTTTGCTTTAATTGGCTTCAGAGAAGGATGCAGCAGCAGCAGAAGCGGCACAAGCCTAAGTGTTAAAACTCTGCGATCATCATTTAATCAGCCTGAACATGAAGCCAAGAGCCCGCGGCATGACTCTTGGAACAGTTACACACACATTCTCTCGGCATATGCAAGTTTTGGGGAACACATCAAAGTAAGCGGACGCAGTCTGGACTAGCCCAGTCCGACAGACCGCTCGCTTTTTTGCCAGAATCCCGACTGGGATGTTTGAAGTTTGGGAGTTCTTCCAGGACCGACGAATCAAACAGTGAGATATTTTCTTGTTCGTGTCACCTCCGTGACTCAAACTCTCTGGCGAGATACTGAAATGAATCACATCCCTCTTTTAATATTTTACAGAAATCTGTCACTTTAATTAAACACCCTTGTGAGTGATTACTCAAAAGAATCTGTCTCTGTCTTGTTCTCTGTCACCATGGCAACTCCAGTATGTCAAGCTGCCAGTCACATTTCAACCTGTCATTTCAAGCTCTAATAGGAGTTTGACGTTGCGGAGTCTCACACGGTCCCTTCTAGCTCGCTCGTCCTTTTGGTTCGCACCATTCAGGCAGATCAAATCGTTGACTGAAATTGAAGAATTCATCTCGGCGGCCTGAATTAAGAGGTAAACAAGCGCAAAGTGGCATCTGTTGGCTTCCAAAACCTCATGCTTTGGAATGACATGCTCATGAATATGCAGAAACTCCAATTAATTATTAAATGAACGATGCCATATTGGGTCCCACTCAGGCACGCAAATGAGTGTATTAATATTAATGGAATACGCATTCACCTAGAACTGAGTGAGCAAAAATACTCCTGATGAAAGTGAGTTCACGTTCACACACACACACATACACACACACGTACCTGTATACATCGTTTGCCAGGATGCCCAGTTATCAAGGTCTAATGAGATCTTCCCTACACACTCAGGCAAACAGACCAGGGGAAAAAAGAGGTCTGTGTGTGTGTGTGCGAGATGTCCCAGTGTCCCTCTAGAGAAAACGATCAGACTTTTGCAAAAGTGTGTCAACTATTCTTACCTCCTCATCATTGCTGCAGGCACAGTATAACATTCCTGCAACACTTTCTTAATAATGGGGGAGAAACGTTTCGGTGCTGTCAGATACTTCTGTTTCTAGAGGTTTTTTTTTTCCTTAGGAAGATCAGATTTTCCATTTAATGGGCATTACATAGTTTTTTGTTTTTTGTTTTTGGAGTGCCAGCACATTAATCATTCTGCAGATTTCATAGATCAGCCATATTGACAGTCTTGGCACAGTATTGAACAGGTTAGACAGCTTTTTACAGACCCTACACAGCATGGGGAATTGCATGGCAGCGGGTCTTTTGAAACAGTCTCCCTGTCCTTCTGTCCTTTTTTTGGCTTGTTTTGTCTTATGTATTTTGTATTTTTGGGCTGGCTCGTTTAAAGTCAAGTGAAGCAAACAGCGGCTCTGAGGGAGCAGACAGAAACCTGACACACTCTGCTGACAACCCAGTGAAGAATATCAAAGCGCACTGCTCCCAGATCAGTAAGAGCAGCCCTTCTCAGTTCAGTTCAGCCTTGACAGGTTTAGATAAAAGAAAGCAATGTTTAAATGTTCTGATGATTTCACTGGGTGGCAACACAGTCGGTTAAGGAAGTAACACGCAAATAAAACATTTGCATCATCTCACAAGGATAATCACCCGGCGCACATGGTCACATCTGTATACAGAAGAAAAATAAACCTCATCGGTTGAATGCATAGCCCGACAAGGAATTCTCAATTTATTAGTGCATGCAAACACAGGTAAAGGTACAGTGTGGACATTTTTTATCTCCTTTTATAAGTAGTTGTAGATAATTTAAACTCCTCACACAAGCACTCATCATCGCAGGTAACTATTATTATCGTTTGTCAGTAGTTTGTTGTTCTTTTTTTTACTTTTTCAGTTTCTTTTTTGACTGAAATAAATAGTCTAGTGCACAATAAATTGAATTGAATTGCACTGATTAAATTGGCTGCATTGCATGTTTTGTCAGTGAACTATGGCTCTTTATAAAAATATCTGTTAACAGTTTCGATAATTTGTCATGGGCCTCACAGTGGCGGAGTGGGTAGCACGTTTGCCTCACAGCAAGAAGGTCGCTGGTTCGAGCCTGGGCTGGGTCAGTTGGCGTTTCTGGGTTTTCTCCGGGTGCTCCGGTTTCCCCCACAAGTCCAAAGACATGCGGTACAGGTGAATTGGGTAGAGTAAATTGTCCGTAGTGTATGAGTGTGAATGGGTGTGTATGGATGTTTCCCAAAGATGGGTTGCAGCTGGATGGGCATCCGCTGCGTAAAACATATGCTGGATAAGTTGGCGGTTCATTCCGCTGTGGCGACCCCAGATTAATAAAGGGACTAAGCCGAAATGAAAATGAATGAATGAATGATATTTTGTCATTCGCAAGTGTTTTCTGTTTATTTACGTTTGTGAATTGCATTATGGGACCTTGATCTCTGCTCTGTCGACTTTTCATGTTGTAAAGTAAACTCTATAGTTTAACAAAGTGACTTTTATTGTCGTTTTAGTACTTTAAAGTAATATGATGTACAAGAAATAAACATACAGAGAAATAATAACGGAAAATGTACTGGCAGTTTATTACAAGGTTTTTGTACCATAATATAAAACATCAACCCAGACAATATATCACTTAAAACTGTTAAAAATGTTAATAAAAGTCACTTTTTTGAACTTTTCAAAGTTAAAAGTTGTTGGAAGAAAGATCAAGATCAGGATGTAATGCAAAACAATAACGGCGAACCATTCTGTATGTGCATTTATTTACAAAGTGACAAAAGAACAATCATGGTTAAACATTCCATCAATATTATAGCTGATAATATAGATATATTTCAATACCCCTACTGCACTGAAAAAAAAAGATTCATTGGAATTACTAAATTTGAACAAATTAATTATTAAAAAGAAAACTAATTAAGTTAAACATAACTGTTGCCTCACAGCAAGATGGTCGTTGGTTCGAGTCCTGGCTGGGCCAGTTGCCATTTCTGTGTGGAGTTTGCATGTTCTCCCTGTGTTCGCGTGGGTTTCCTCCAGGTGCTCTGGTTTCCCCCACAGTCCAAAGACATGCAGTTTAGGTGAATTGGGTAAACTAAATTGGCTGTAGTGTATGAGTGTAAATTGGTGTGTATGGATGTTTCCCAGAGATGGGTTGCAGCTGGAAGGGCATCCGCTGCATAAAACATATGCTGGATAAGTTGGCGGTTCATTCCGCTGTGGCGACCCCAGATTAATAAAGGGACTAAGCCGAAAAGAAAATGAATGAATGAATGTATAAGTACGTGTGTGAATCAAGAGTGTATGGGAAGTTGTTGGAAAAAAAGATTAAGGTCCCATTATGCAATTCAAAAGCCTAAATAAATGGGGGAAAAATAAAAAAACATGAAAATCGCAAAATAAGGAAAAAATGTTTACAGTGTAGTAAATGTTGCTCCATCTGAAAGCAGGTGCTGGAGATTTACAGCTGATTACAAAGCCAGCTTTACTGACAAAATGTGCATGAAACTTGCCTTTGATTAATTATTCAGATCTAATTCAGTGTTGACAAATGGCGAACAAACAGTCAGAAGAAAGTTGCGCAAAATCTGTCAAATCACATGCTGCATTTTAACTGTGTTGATGAAGAAAGTTGTATTTTGTACTGTATGTGCATTAATGTGTGTGCCAGGGGGCTTGTGGAACAATGTAACATCCATAGTGCAACTGACATATATGTTTGTTTACATGGGTACTCGACAAATTAATACAGTAATTACATAGACTTTTAATATTTGAGTTTAAGTTGTTTTATTTCCTGTAAATTACCTGATCGATTCTGCTAAGAAACAAAACCAGATTATCACTATAAACTCAACAATTATGACTGAATCACACTCAAAATAAAAGTGCAGAGAAAGTTGTGACCATACTGTAACTTCAAAAGCATACTTAAAGAACACTCACTGCTGATCTGCACTTCCTACAGACTGTGTGCCTACAAGTCTGTCTATTTTATACAATTAAGAAAACTCTCACGCTGGCAAGCAAACTTTTTTGGGTGCGAGCAGACTGTCTCGTTTTCATCATCAGTGATGACATGATTATTGGCAACAGAATTAGCTACACACTGCATCATTGTCTTTTTTCTGTTTTATGATGGGTGTCAACTTGTTGAATTGCTAGTAGTCTTTGGTTACTGGCTCTAGATTAATTCCTAAATTATTATGTGTGCATTAAGGTATCATTAAAGTGGTATTTCATTTTTAAGAGTATATTTATGCAACACCCTTTTTTAAACAAAAAACAAACACATTTTTATATATTTTGCTTATTCATTTATAGGACAACTTCAATGTGGGTGGACCTGATAATGAAAACCTCTAAAAATAGGTTTTAAAGTCCAAGTTCTTGAAAACGATGGACAATTTAGTCTATTCATTCATTCATTTATTTTATTTTCGGCTTAGTCCCTTTATTATTCTGGTGTCGCCACAGCGGAATGAACCGCCAACTTATCCAGCATATGTTTTACACAGCGGATGCCCTTCCAGCTGCAACCCATCACTGGGAAACATCCACACACACTCATTCACTACGGACAATTTAGCCTACCCAATTCACCTATAGTGCATGTCTTTGGACTTGTGGGGGAAACCGGAGCACCCGGAGGAAACCCACGCCAACACGGGGAGAACGTGCAAACTCCACACAGAAATGCCAACTGACCCAGCCCGAGGCTCGAACCAGCGACCTTCTTGCTGTGAGGCGATTGTGCTACCTACTGCGCCACCGTGCGTCCCAATTTAGTCTATAGCCATGTGTAAATATTTGACAATACAATACATATTTTATTTCTATAGCACATTTAAAACAACTGCTGTTGACCAAAGTGCTTTCCAGCATAACTACATTAAAATCACACATATAAGAATTCAACAGGCCAGCAAAATTCAACAATAATTCAACATTAAAAACCTGATAGCTCTAATCAACTCTAAATGCTCTACTAAATTGGTACGATTTAAATCCAGACTTAAAAGTATCCACAGTTGGGGACAAATTAATATACATTGGAAGAGGTTTCTATGGTCAGGGGGAAGCCACTGAAAAGGCCCTGTCCCTCTTAAATTTTGTTCTCATTATAGCAAATAAATTATAGCATTTTAGAAATGTTATGCAAAACAACAACGGTGGACTACAGAACCATTCTGTATGTGCGTTTATTTACAAAGCGACAAAAGAACAATCATGGTTATGAAATGAAAACATTCCCTCAATATTATAGCTATTGTAAATATGGATGTATTGCAAGACCCCTACACCTACAAAAATACTGCAAACATATTAACAATACTGCACTGAAGAAAAAAAAAGATTATTTGGACTTACTAAATTTTAACAATTTAATTACTAAAAAACTAATTAAGTTAAACATAACTGTCACCTCACAACAAGATGGTCGCTGGTTTGAGTCCTGACTGGGCCAGTTGCCATTTCTGTGTGGATGCATGTTCTCCCTGTGTTCGCGTGGGTTTCCTCCAGGTGCTCCGGTTTCCCCCACAGTTCAAAGACATGCAGTATAAGTGAATTGGGTAAACTAAATTGGCTGTAGTGTACGAGTACGTGTGTGAATCAAGAGTGTATGGGTGTTTCCAAGTACTGGAAGGGTATCCGCTGCGTAAAACATATACTGGAATAGTTGGCGGTTCATTCCGCTGTGGCCACCCCTGATAAGGATTAAGTCGAAGGAAAATGAATAAATGAATGGAAATTCAGCCCATATTAATTATTTGCAACCACTTACCTTAAAAAAAGTAAATCCAATTAATCATTTATTCAGTGTGAAGTCTTCTTTGGGTTTTTTCACCATTGATTGAGATGCAGGATGGCAGCAGTTGTGTTTATATTAATGTATGAAATGTGATACAAGAGAAGGTAATCTGACTGATGAATGTAGCAATTAACCAATGAGAATTGAGTATCTCAAAAGCCATGAATTAACAATAAATGACCACACTAAGTAAGAATTCCAGAAAGCCGGTGAATCTGTAAACACAACAGTGTGTTTAGGAGTGTCCATACATGTGTTGGTCTCTCTGCTTCTGATTAGGAGATGATTTTCGGAAGCGCTCTGTTCGTAAACACCTCTCTGGGTATAGGCTCTGATTAGCTCCGTTTGTGACGTGCTAAAACTGAGCAATTGCAGTCTGAACTGAAGCAGGTGTTTCGAAAGGCTTTGAATTCTTTATCTCTCTCGGTGGGATATGATGTTTTTGAGCCATCTGCTTGCAGGATACTGTGGTTCTCATTACCCACCGTGGCCTTTCATGTGAATTTATTACTGTAATGGCTGTCTGTTTAAAGTCTCGGTGTCACACAGAATCTACGTTTTATTTTAGCCCATTCTGAGAGAAAAGAGTGAGAAAATGATTAAGGGAAGCTAAAGCTCTTTAAAGCTGCTTAAAATAAATTAAGAAAATGGGTGATAGTTTCCTCCAAAAGCATTATATATATTTTTCCATAAGGAAAATATGGGCAAAGAAGCCTGTGTAAAAAAAAAAAAGTATTTTAAAGTCTGTGTGAAATCCAAATTACAATGTTTATTTTGCTAGCTCACATTGTTTTTCTTAGGTAAGAAATTAATTCTTGCAAGTTAATCCACTGAAAAAAAGGTTGTTTTGGTAATGTTTGTAGTGGCATTCTTTCTCTGTTGACGTTGGTTTGATGGCTTCAGCCACAATATTCATAACCACGCTCCTCTTATCGTTAGTTTGCTACAAGAGAATGATGCACAAAAAGAAAACCCCCGTCCCTACTCAATATTCTGTTTCAGTTAGTTATGCATCAACATACTGAAACAAATGTCTCAGCACCTTACAGTTCACATGGGCTTTAATGCTTAACTTTTGTTGTTTTGCTCAAAATATTGAGCAAAAAAAATGACACTTGAGTTTGTTTTTTGAATGAGAGTAAAGGCTTTTTTATTGAATCACTTTCAAGCACTTTTTGGTGATGTGGGTGCTGTCAGGTTGTAGTTATGAAGACTTTTTGACCCTAAGATCATCTAATTTCTGCAATTCACCAGCTGTGGATCTTGGAGATTTTTTTTTTTTTTGTGGCAATTTGAACCATCGAAGCCAAATTCATAACACTTGACAAGAATTTATGAACAGTTGACCAGAATTTCTTAATTATTGCCCTGATGCTGGAAATTGGGCATTTTAATGTTTTTTGCTATTTTTTTTTTTTATATTTTCTTTCCTCCCCTTTTTTTTTATCTTTGAATCTCTCGTTTTTTCTTTAGTCTTACCTTTTGCAATGAATGACTTGAGTTGGTGTATTATATATATGGTGTATATATGGCCTTGTGACCAGGAAGTGGTTGTATAATTTATTGTTCTTTGTCACTCAGCAGATGTATTAAAAATAAAATAAAATAAAAAAATAATATCAATGGGAAATTGGGAATACACACACACATACTGTATATATGTAACTGTGCTGTCTGCAGTTGTTTATTGTGAATGGGAGTAGAATGTTTTAAGCAAAAATCCAAAGGTTGAACAGCAATGATATTTTCCACAGCTGCCTTTGCTCATATTTACCAAAGATGCTAATATTAGTGGAGGGAATCTTCAGCTGTGACAAACTTTAACAGCATTTGATGTGTTGGTACTCTAAAACGCTGCTCTAGAAAGGCCAACTTTTTTTCAGTTAAGCAGGATGGTGTACATTCATCACACCATGCATCAAAACACGTTTCTGCAGTGATGTAAACAAAGTGAAATTTGCAGCAGGCTGAAGCGATGTAAACAAAGTTTTGATGAAATCAAAAGTTTTGATGAAATCTGTAGCGGGCCGCGCTATAAACAAAGTTAACATCACTGCAGCCTGCTACATATTTCATCAAAAGATCATCAGAAAGCTGTTATTGGGATCCGCTGTGAGTGTGCGACTGCCACTGTTTCACTGACAGTGAGGAAGTTGTGCTGGTTAGATCTTCATGCCACAGATGTTTCCAACTTATGCCTTTCTGATTTACACAGACAATTCATCAGGACAGACTCCTGAGTGTGCCGTAAAGTGAGAAGTCTCCCGTGCAATGGGCATATCACATACAGACGCACCACAGGTGTTCCACAGCCATCACTGCACTGCTTTTATTTGGCTCACAACTGTAACTAAAAGGAAACAGACAACCTGGATTCAAATGCCGCTTTCACAGAATTTTATGTACTTAAACCTAAAGAGACTTATACGTTTAAATGCTTGTCTTTATCTTAAATCTTATCTTCATACTTTATCTTAATTATTTATTTTTTTATTTTATTTTTAAACATTTAATTATTATTATTATTATTAATAATTATGATTAATTATTAAAATCCAAGCATAGATGCTTATAATACAAAAAAAGGTGAAAATCCAAGGCTTCATTTGAGCAAGTAATAACCGATAACCCAGACTTTTTCAAATGAAATTTGTTTCTGGATCTTAAATTTGGTTTGAAACAATCCAGGTCTCTTATAGGTGATAATAGATTGTCTAATCCTAAATTAGGAATAATAATAATAATTCACACAGGTGAATCTTCCAAAATGCCACTTTATCCCAGATTTTAAAAAAACAACAAATTACTATGTGCTTCCCAATGTTGCTTGGTAGTTATTTTAGCTGTAGATTGTTTTGTAAATATTTACATTGGTAGAGAAAAATGGATAAGTATTGTAACTCTCATACTGACTATCAGTTGTAAATTACTATTACAACTGATATGATAACATATAATATTGGGCAGCACAGTGGCGCAGTGGGTAGCACAATCGCCTCACATCAAGAAGGTCGCTGGTTCGAGCCCTGGCTGGGTCAGTTGGCGTTTCTGTGTGGAGTTTGCACGTTCTTCCCCTTGTTTGCGTGGGTTTCCTCCGCGTGCTCCGGTTTCCCCCACAAGTCCAAAGACATGCAGACATGCAGTATAGGTGAATTGGGTAAGCCAAATTATACGTAGTGTATGTGTGTGAATGAGTGTGTATGGATGTTTCCCAGTGATGGGTTGCAGCTGGAAGGGCATCCGCTGCGTAAAACATATGCTGGATAAGATGGCGGTTCATTCCGCTGTGGCGACCCCAGATTAATAAAGGGATTAAGCCGAAAAGAAAATGAATGAATGAATGAACATATAATATTTTGAAGACTAATAGCCATCTAAAAAGCAAAGTTACATTTCAAGTCAATTTGGATTGAACTATGTGTATGTCAAATAAACTTTGGTAAATATATATTTAGTCTTTTTTAACAACTTGCACACTTTAATCAGTAAACCCATTTTTCAAATAAACATGTACAGTCGTGGCCAAAATTTTTGAAAATTACATAAATATTAGAAATTGGAAAGTTGCTGCTTAAGTTTTTATAATAGCAATTTGCATATACTCCAGAATGTTATGAAGAGGGATCAGATGCCATGAAAACTAACTTAATCCTGAAAAAAAACTTGCATTTCATTGCTGTCATTAAAGGAGCTGCTGAGATCATTTCAGTAATCGTCTTGTTAACTCAGGTGAGAATGTTGACAAGCACAAGGCTGGAGATCATTATGTCAGGCTGATTGGGTTAGAATGGCAGACTTGACATGTTAAAAGGAGGGTGATGCTTGAAATCATTGTTCTTCCATTGTTAACCATGGTGACCTGCAAAGAAACGCGTGCAGCCATGATTGCGTTGCATAAAAATGGCTTCACAGGCAAGGATATTGTGATAATATAAGGATATTGCTACTAAGATTGCACCTAAATCAACAATTTATAGGATCATCAAGTTCTTCAAGGAAAGAGGTTCAATTCTTGTTCAGAAGGCTTCAGGGCATCCAAGAAAGTCCAGCAAGCCCCAGGATCTTCTCCTAAAGAGGATTCAGCTGCAGGATCAGGGTGCCACCAGTGCAGAGCTTGCTCAGGAATGGCAGCAGGCAGGTGTGAGCGCATCTGCTCAGAGAGTGAGGCGAAGACTTTTGGAAGATGGCCTGGTGTCAAGAAGAGCAGCAAAGAAGCCACTTCCCTCAAAAAAAAAACATCAGGGACAGATTGATCTTCTGCAAAAAGTATGACGAAAGTGACTGCTGAGGACGGGGGCAAAGTCATATTCTCAGATGAAGCCCCTTTCCGATTGTTTGGGGCATCTAGAAAAAGGCTTGTCCGGAGAAGAAAAGGTGAGTGCTACCATCAGTCCTGTGTCATGCCAACAGTAAAGCATCCTGAGACCATTCATGTGTGGGGTTGCTTCTCATCCAAGGGAGCGGGCTCACTCACAATTTTGCCCAAAAACACAGCCATGAATAAAGAATGGTACCAAAACACCCTCCAACAGCAACTTCTTCCAACAATCCAACAACAGTTTGGTGAAGAACAATGCATTTTCCAGCACGATAGAGCATATAGGCAAAAGTGCTATCTAAGTGCCTCGAGGACCAAAACGTTAAAATTTTGGGTCCATGGCCTGGAAACTCCCCAGACTTAATCCCATTGAGAACTTGTGGTCAATCCTCAAGAGGCGGGTGGACAAACAACAAACCACTAATTCTGACAAACTCCGAGTAGTGATTATGAAAGAATGGGTTGCTATCAGTCAGGATTTGGCCCAGAAGTTGATTGAGAGCATGCCCAGTCGAATTGCAGAGGTCCTGAAAAAGAAGGGCCAACACTGCAAATACTGACTCTTTGCATAAATGTCATGTAATGTCGATAAAAGCCTTTGAAACATATGAAGTGCTTGTAATTATATTTCAGTACATCACAGAAACAACTGAAACAAAGATCTAAAAGCAGTTTAGCAGCAGACTTTGTGAAAACTAATATTTGTGTCATTCTCAAAACGTTTGGCCACGACTTATATATGCCTATTACCAACCGTAGCATCATGAAAAATTGATAACTCTTTTTCAAGCAAAATTGAAAATGCATGTAATTAAATGGGTTTATTTGTCTCTTCTGAGGATAATATTTATGCTGTTTTGTTTTTTGAGAAATCATGAGTTCTAAAATAAAATGATTGTAATTTAATGCCATTCTTTCCAGTGGGGCTATTATTACAGGTAATGCTCAAATTATATGTTCTTAAATCCGCATACAATGATTTTTTTTTTTTTTGCATGATACATTTTTTGTATTTGTCATACAAATGTATTGC
The DNA here is from genome assembly GCA_903798125.1 of Danio choprae. Classification (NCBI taxonomy): domain Eukaryota; kingdom Metazoa; phylum Chordata; class Actinopteri; order Cypriniformes; family Danionidae; genus Danio; species Danio choprae. The sequence continues at coordinate 833,806 of CAIGQW010054193.1, forward strand.
TCTCTAATGTCTCTCTGGTACTGGAAAAAATTTTCCAGTAGTCGTTTAATGCAGGTCATTGCCTAATTGCTCGTGCCTAATCAAAACACTTCCTTCTGTGGTGATTTTTATTTAGAATTTATACTTTAGTAGTATTTCAGCCTTCTCATTTTCTCCAAATAGCCCTCATTTTCATACTCTCACCTCACTTGTCACGAGTGGACACACCCCTTACTGTGGATTGGCTAAAAGTTTGCTGATTGATCCAGATTACTTAGTTAGTTCCCTCTTTACAAAGAACTATGTACTATCTTGACAGCTCACACCAAAAACAATCAGCAAGTAAATTTTCACAAAATAATTTATTCAGGTGTTGATTTCAATTTTCAAACGTGTTTATACAAAATGTTGATTTTTTTTCATAGCTTTTACAAAAAAATCCACTCATCTCACAAATCATAGGAGGCGTGTGAATAGGCATGACGCATCAGATTGTTGTTGACAGGTGTTTAGTCCTTGGCAGACAGCCACGGTTTATAATATTGCTGTTTCTCTACAGACATTATTAACTAAAACAACAAAGCCAGCTTCTGGATTTCAAACAAGTGATCACAAAGCTGAGTGTTAACTTCTCCTTTTTACTTCTCTATTGCCAACTAATTATTAAATTGCAGGTTCAGTTTAAATGTGTATGATTAACAGTGACGAGCAGTAGAGGAATGAGCCCAACATGAGTAATCCATTCCTGTTCACACACACATACACACACTAAACATATATTTTCTATCCTCCCTTTCTCTTTTTTTGCACTTTAAAAGGTTTTCTTATTGTTGAGGAAAGTAGTTTATTTTTTTTACATTTTTTATCCCTTTCGAAGAAGAAAACCAGCAAAGTTTTTGACTTTTTGCATATTATATATGGACTCTAACATCTATAGCAATGAACTATATTTAATGCCTTCTTTAATTCTTGTAATTGTCATATTGTAGACAATTAGGGGCCAGTATGTTGGAGCCATTTGTGTTATTTATATAATTTTATACTTTATTTGTTTGGTGTAACTATTATAAATAATTAAGAATAATAATTTTATGCTGTTATTTCTGTGTCACGTACTGAGTGGTTTGTTAATATGGATTAGCTCTCCCTATATTTTGGGTCAGCCCACCTACTTGCGTAATAGCACACATTTAATGTTTGCGTAATTGCATAATGTTTTTTGACCGTGATTTTTTTGTGGTGATTTTGAAGACAAAATAAATAAATGTTTAGTTAAAAATGCTTTGACCCATCATTAAACATCACTGCCCCTGTCAAACAGGCTCTATACTTGCCAAATGATGTTGGAGACCGCAACAGTTGGTATTAATGGTTTACAAGGACTCTACATAGGCACAATGTATTTTATACATTAAAAAAGCCGCTTATTATATGGCCCTAGCCTACTTCCACTCCTAAATCCAACTCTCACAGGAAACCGATGGCAAATTTTGAATGTGAAAACACCCTGTTAAGTATGATTTTTAAGCATTTTGTATTACAAGGACACACACCATGTCCTTGTAAACTAGCTTGATAGAGAACAACTGGGTCATATCAATGTCATTATACAAATTT
>CAIGQW010054193.1:878495-893907 GCA_903798125.1 Danio choprae
CACACACACACACACACACACACACACACACACACACACCCTTTAGACAATTAAAATGATTTACGGTTTAGGAATTAATGTTGGCGTGAGACCAGTAACAGTTCAGAGAGACATGTTTTTGGAGTTGTATGTAAGACAGAAAAGTAGCATTTATTTTTGTGTTTATGTTAAAATATGGCTTTAATTCGATTCAATTTTTGGTGTTTAGAAGTTTGAACAAGTTAGATTTTTAAACAAAAGTGGTACTAGATTTGTAATAAAAAATATATGTTTTTGTGTTTTTGGTATGACAAATAAATATATAATAATAATAATAATAATAATTATTATTATTATTATTATTATTATTATTATTATTTGTAATTAATTGTGCTCAAACACAAAAGTTTTTTTTGTATGACAAAATAAAAAATGACAGATAGAAAATGGGAAAAATACTTTATTTTAGTAAAAAAAATAATTTAAATAGTAGATTGCTACTAGTTGTATAACATGTTGAATTGTACTACTGGTAATTGAGACTGTACTCATATAAGCAAAACTCAAGTCAGTTACTTGCCCGACTGAATCTAATTACTCATACTACATAATCTTTTGTACATATATTTTCACTGACCTTAAATGACCATTATATAATATATATGTTGACATTTTTTGTGCAATGGAATATAAGTGCAGTCCTCAATAATTGGAGTCAAACCAGGTAGTCAGGTAAAAAAAAAAAAAGAGAGAGAGCGGCTACACTCTTGACATAGACAAATGAGAGGACATGAATGAAACCACCCTGAAACGTCCCCCCTACAGATCAGTGGGAATTAGAGTGAGTTAAGGGGCAGAAAGAGCAGAGAGACAGTAAGAGAAAGAGAGTCCTCCTGCTGCGCTGCCTGTTAAAAGTGTCCGCCATGGAGAACACAGAGCCGAGGAAACGGTGATTTACATCAGGAAAGACTTGTTTCTACAGAGCTCGTTAAAAAATAATTAACAATTAAAGCAAGTAAAATAGAGGAAGAGAATGGAATAACTGTATAATCCTTCCACCTCCGTCTCTGTCTGTCTCTCGTTCTCCACACATCAATCTTCTCTTGCTCTGCTTCACGAGGTAGCAGACATTACACTTCAATATTTATGCTATTCCCCAACTGCGGCACATATGAAACTTTCTCCAAATCCACACAGCGAGAGAGACAGAGTGTGTGTGTGTGTGTGTGTGTGTGTGTGTGTGTGTGTGTGTTTAATCGTTTTTAAATCATTAGATCAAACCCACAAAAGCTCAGGGGTATGTTATGAAATGCGATTATTTTTTCATTTTATATGCATTTTTGGTCCACCTTGCTAGTATTGGTTTGGGGTTTGAACCCTCTTTAGCCTTTAGAACTGCCTTTTCAACAAGACACTGGAAATATTTCTCAGAGATTTCGATCCATGTGGAGATGATCAATTTATGCCACTGCTCCGGGTTTGTCGACTGCACATCCATGATGCAAATCTTCTCCCAGTTCCTCCATGTGCTGAAGGTGCTCTGTTGGATTGAGGTCTGGCCAGTGTGGAGGTCATTCGTGTATGGTGAACTCACTGTCTTATTGAAGGGATGATTCACCCAAAATAGTTCGACTCTGTCGTCATTTGCTCACCCTTGATGTGTTCCAAACTAGTGTATTGGTTCTGTTGAACACAAAAGAGGATATATTGAAGAAATGTTGGAAACCTGTAATATTTCTTTACTACTATGGAAGTCAACGGTTACATGGTTAGGATGGTTCTTTTTTTGTGTTCAACATAGCAACAACAACAAAAAAAAAAAAGTGAAGGGTAAGTAAAAATGCCCTTCCCAAGGCCACTTAATCAGATCCAAGACCTGTGAAGAGATGATGCCAAACATTCAAGGACTTTGAGGACAACACACACACTTAATAAACAAATACACTTCATTGAACATCTACACATTGACATTAGCTTTTTTAGAAGCACGCTATATAACTGCAGGTTAACTATGTTTACAGTGCCTATAGAAAATCATCATACCCTGTGAATATCTATACCTTTACTCACATAACACCCTGCTTTTAAAAGGCCTTTGGAATGAGGTTAGGACAGGGGTGGCCAACCCTGCTCCTGGAGATCTACCGTCCTGCAGATTTCAGTTGCAACCCATATCAAACACACCTGCCTGTAATTACCCAGTGCCGTTCAGGTCCTGATTAATTGGTTCAGGTGTGTTTGATCAGGGTTGGAGCTGAACTCAGCAGGAAGGTAGATCTCCAGGAGCAGGGTTGAGCACTCCTGGGTAAGGACAAGGCTACAAAAACATTTCAAAGATTGGAAAAGTAATTTGGAATGTGATTTGATTTCAGGCTGAATGCCAAATTATTAATTATAATTTATCATATCGCTTAACTCTAACCCTTATTTTTTCAATGGGGTTTGATTTACTATAGGCACTTTATATATGATGTCTGCCCTATATACAACTCCTTAACTTTTCTGACTTTGATTGTAATGCGATAATGTGCACCTTTTGTAAAGCTGCTTTGAAACCATAATTATTGAAAAGCGCTATACAAATAAATTTGAATTGAATTGAATAAATAACTACATAATTGTCTTATTTTTGGTGAACTATCCCTATAAAGAAATCAGTTTGTGATGATTTGAGCTTTGTAACATGATGTATTGTCCTCCAGGAAGTAGATGTCACAAGATGGGGGTTCAATGTGCTTAGAAAACCTTGGTTGTAATGGGTGGTTATTTGAGTAACTGTTGTTTTTCTATCAGCTGAACTAGACTGGTCATTCCCCTCTGACCTCTGGGATCAAGAAGGCCACAGAACTGACACTTGCTGGATATTTTATCTCATTCATGGTTCTTTCTCTGTAAACCCTAGAGAGATCTTGAAATGTGCATGAAAAATCCCAGTAGATCAGCAGTTTCTGAAATATTCAGACCAGGCCATCTTGCAGTAGCAAAAATGCCTGTTCAACTCACTTAAATATATATATTTTTTTTGCATAAGTTTACAAAGACCTGCTGAATTAAACCTATGAAATAACCTCATTTCCTCAATTCACAGTCACTGCATTTACACTTTTAGGAATCTGTTCAATAGCTAAATATCTGCAGTTATATTAGTTTACTGGAGCAGGGGGCTTATCAGTGGAAACAATACAAATAAATAAAAGAGATTGTAACTTTTTTCCTAATTATATACATTTGTTGTAATGCACACATGATATATGTATTGATGAAAATCCATAGCATAAGAAAAATAATAGCATGTTTCCAGACACAATGACAATGAGCTCTAAATAATAATAGACAATAATTGAATTTAAAATATGTAAGAAATGTTTTCAGACCTTTATAGAATAAAGCAAATATTAACATTTTATCAAATCCATACCCACTAAATCCAGTAGATGTAAAGAAACCTTGACCTTTTTTTTTCGTGTTTTTTTCTTGACGTGTTTTTTTTATGTTTTCCATAGATATACCTTCGTTGAGGTTCCATTAGTTACTGAGAGTCAATGTATTTACTAATGTGAAGTGAACTAAGAACGAACAATATTTGTACATAATTTATTAATCATTATCCAACATTTACTAATGCATTATTAAAGTCCGGTGTCGTGCTTGTTAACATCAGCTAAAGCACTGTAAATTAACAAGAGCTGACAAGGAACAACTTTATTTTCATTAACGAACTAGCAGAATCTTTTTTTTTTCCTTTCTATATACATTCTATAATGATTTTTACAGAAGGAAATGCTCATAAATAAACAGAAAAAGTACTGGTGATTTTCTGCCAGGACATTGTTAAACACAACATTTTATATAACACATTAGAGCAGTATTATTATGTTCAAAAGCAGTTGTGCTTCAAAAAAAAAAAAGTGTAATAATGATAATATAGTAACTTAATAATGAATGCATATTATCAAGGTCGTCATTTTTACCAAAACACACTTACATAGTTTTATACATTTCAAACATTCAGTAACAGCCATTGAGTGTTTTTCCAAAAAAAAGTGATGAGGATCCAGGAATTGGCGTGTCTGGAAACAGAAGGACAGCAGTTTCTCAGGATAATAATCAAGTGTGATGTGAAGGCAGCTGCAGGGAGCACTTCTGATTGGATTACAGGCAAGAGCACAGATCTCAGGCTTGATTGTTCTCCTCCATCTAACGCTGCATCTTCAAACAGATGATAAAATGAAATCAATCTTTCACACATTTGCATATATCTTCCCTTCTCTTTCTTCCTCTGTTTTTCAAGTCTCTACGCTGATGTCTAAGTTCACTGGTTGAATTGCCTCCTCCGGTCTCTCTATCTCTCTTTCTACCTCTGAGGGCTGTAATAGCAGCAGATAGAAGCTCGCCAAGCCCACGGCGTTTACCCAGAATGCACTGGGGGTGAGTGGGCAGTAAATCTAATATCAGTCTAGTGCAGATTGATCACCTGTCACATGACTTGCCTAATACTCTCTAAGTCTCTCTTACTCTGAGCATCTCGGTCTCGCACACACAAAACTTCAGTGATATATTGGTGAATGTAGTAAATTGTGTGTCATTCCTAAATACAATTATATCTCTGTTGCTGACCTAGTTTGTCACGGCCATCATTGCATCTGTGAGAACCATTCCTGCCCAGAGGTCAAATGATGATGCATTTGATATTGCAGTTAGCATTAGCACAATAGTTAGCTCTGTTTTTGTCAACCTAGGCTCACTGGATATATGCGCCTGCCTTTATACCTGTCAGGACTCCCGTGGTTTCCTGTCTCATGTGCGATGTTACCATGGAGTTCCATGTGCTCGTGTTTGTGTCATGTGATTCTTTTGTTCTCCCTTCCCACTGTTTTCAGTGTTGATTAGTTTCAGGTGTTCCTTGTTAGTCAGCCTATTTAGGTTGGAGTGTTCGTTCAGTTGATTGTCTGATCTTACGTCTATTTGTGTGGATGTATCCTGTGTTCTTGCTCCAGTTTCTGTATTCACTGTGTGGTTGTGTAATGAACTTTTTTATGTGTTCTCTACTTCATACATTTTTTGTACATTTCTGTACATTTGTTAGTACAACTGTGACAAAACCCAAGTTGTCTCCAAAACATGCATAAATGTGCATATTATCCTGTTCAAAAAATATTCCATTTATACAAAACGTATGACTACATAATTAGTAAGTACTAATTTTTGTATGATTATGTACAGTTTTATACTTTGTTTTAACTCCATATGTATGGATTTTCTGTTGTGGTAAACTTGTTCTGTAGCTCACCCGGTACAGCATTACACTCTAAAAAAAGGTTGTTGTTAAAACACCATTGTTTTGATGTTCTGACATCTACACATTGTATCTTTGTTACACAGACAAAAACACAACCAAAAGCAGGTGGTGATGAGACAGTCGTTATGATCTAAAAACTCATCTAAAACAGCTTATCCACCAGCATAGAAACATACTGTACTAATATGAAGGTAATTAGTGTCATTCACACCACTACCAAAGACCATCATGGTAACACATGACAATAAAGTAATGCAGTAACATTATTTACCAAGATGTAACATAAAACTCTAATCTGGGCGAGGATAATTGTAAGTGTAACAGTTTTAACACTTGCAATTTCTACAATTAGGGACTAGTTATATGCTCATTTTAGTCCTCATTCATCCCACATATAAAAAGTAGAGTCCTCTGGCAGAGACAGCAGATGTTAGATGGGAAAAAATTACATTTGAGCTAAGACAATAATATTTTTACTTAGCCTTTGTAAAGCAATGCCTGATTTGTAGTTAAACTCATCAAGGTTAAGTGTCAATTGGGAGTTTGTGTAGATATATTTTTTAAAGCATGTTGTTGGTGCTAATGTTTTAGCTGTAAGGTGAGCAAATCCATGGCTACAAGACTCTGGGTCAGTTGTCACATCAAAACTTTTGGTTTGTTGTAACATTAGTGAAATGAACCACGTGCAAATTTACTGTATTTTTATGTTTTAATTGCAGTAAAGGTCTTAAGAAGAGAAAGTCCTCAAAGCCAAAGTAGTTTGGATTCAGTGTTTGATCTGTCCTCTGTGGGCTCATAAAGCCTGCACACACAAATAGTGTTCAATTGTTGAAGCTGATGAGCATTTGCACATTTTATTCATCTTTGTAACACAGAAACACACCCTAATTATACAGAAAAAGTGTTTTGTCATAATTTTCATTTTATAATGTTACATCTCACTCCAAGGTGTTACAACTAACCCAGCCTATGGGCTGAATTGTAACATTTCACTCCTCCTGTTTGAAACTAAACTGAGCATTTTCTGATTGTGCTGCAAAGATAACATTTTTGCCATTTAAAAGCAGACACTTGTAACTAGTTTGAATTACTTTTTGAACACACTGGCTTAAAAGATCTTAAAGATATAGGGAGAAAGGTAAAAAAAATGTTACAACTATCCCCAGTCTCCCCTACATCACTAATGAGGGGGAGAAAAGTTAAAAACAACCAAAGTAATGTTGACGAAAGAGCATAAAAAGAAGCTTTGTGCAGATATATATTGTGCCTGGACTTTCTTGTCACCCCACTCCAATAGAAAAGGTGCTCCTGGATAATACATCGGAATCACTAATAAAGTGATGTTATGAAGCTATGTTGCAAGGAGCAAAAGTTAATAATGAGGCAATACTAGCTATTTGGCAGAAAGATGTGGGATGTTCAATTGATGCAGACACTTGGACACACATTTGGCAGTATGCTAGCAATATATCAAACAGTAATAGAACCAAAGAGCTACAGTTTTATCCCATCACGTAGACATAAGTTTAATTTGAATTATTCTCCATATTGTCTAAGATGCAATGTAGAAGACAGTGACTTTATGCACTAAAGGTACCGAAATCGTATACTTCCACACTATATATATTACTTTAAAAACAGTATGCGAGTTGAGTAGTATGTCCGAATTCATAGTATTTGAATAACAGTAAGGGAGAATTACCTAGATGACCTACTACTTCCGACCAAATACTGAAGTGTGCATCCGATGAGCGCTGCGCTATCCCATGATGCCACATCAGAGAATTCAAAAATGGGATTGAAGCGAACAACTGACATAGGTCAAATGGCGATGTAGTATGTCCGAATTCCATTAATGCTACTGTCATTCATACCATATAGAACACACTTTTTTTAATGGTCGTGTAGTAAAATCGAATTCGCGTACAGTCGATTTTAGACGCAGGCTAAATATTTAATACAGTATGTGACATGTATGTACAGTATGTTTTTGTGCTGATAATTAATTAAAGAGTTCAACAAACAGGAAGTTGTTTAATCTTTGCACTTATGCTCCCTGTAAGAGTATATTTGTTTAATGAATATTTGATAATCCACAGACAGTGTCAGAATGGCTTAAAGCAATATTTGATCTTATGACATTGGAATATACAGTATTACACACTGGTCAAGGGGGAAAATGTATTCTTTTTTATCAGACCTGGACCCCTTTCCTTAATTATGAAGGCCCCAGGATCTCACATACCTTTTTGCAAAACCTTGGTAGATCACCATGACTCCTGGTTAATTTGAGTATTTTTGTATGTATGTATTTTTTCCTTCTATTTAATTATTTCATTCATTTATTTGACTATTTACATTTTTGCTCTTCTTTTTTTAAACTGCTGCTGATGATGAAGATGATACTGTGTAATGTGATGATGATGATGATGATACTGTGATTTTGTAGAATTTACTAGCCGTGATCTGTGGTTATTGCTTTATTGTTTTGTTTTGTTAAATGAAAGGTAAATAAAGCATAAACATGAAGTGTCATGCAGGGAAATCTGGGAAAGCCAATTTACTGTTATATAACAAATATAAATGAAGAAAACCTGGTGGAAATTGTTTATTGTTTTACAGTTTTTTATAATTAAAATCAAAGCCATTTTTACAGCTATTCAAATCACTTGAACACAAACCATTGTTGATACAAGACAAGTCTTTTACTGCATGTTTACGTCTGTTAACAGTATTGGATTGGGTTACGACAGAGTTCACTGTTGGCTATTTTCAAGTGCGATAAAGCCTTAACCTTTTAGCACCACTCATTTAATTTCTGAAGTACTGTGATGCATATCACAATCACATAATTGATCACACGTTTAGCAACACTCACTGGACATTTCACTGTGGAAATGTTGACAATTATTTTGCTGTAATTTCACCACAGGCACATATTTCCACATATTTTGTTTCTGAGTATGAAGTAATGAAATATTTTTTATTTAATGTTGTACTTAAGTACATTTTTCAAGTATTTGTACTGTTAATATATATATATTTTTGTTGTACAAGTATAATTGTTATAAAAATCAACATGTATTTGACTGCCATTGCGTATTATTGTGGTTTTTACTTCATTGAATTTTATTAAAACATTCTGTTCCTTAGTTATCTGGAACTGAAGAAATCACACTCTCCAAGATGTGAATTTGTAAATCAGCTGATTCTTTTCAGTCAACCTGCAATATCAGTTGTCAAATTGCACTTTAAAATTAATTCATAGTTTGGACTGATCTCATTGCGTCTGTTCTAGAGACTCAGTCTCGCTGATTCAAGTGGTTGAGTTTCAGTTGACAATTTACTGATTCAAATCACTCAGTCAGAGCGAGTCTAAAGTTAACAATTAATGTATTTCAGGGACTTCAAAAGAGCTTGAGTTCCTGAAAAGTAAATTACTGATACTGAACTTAAAGATTTATTTAAAAAAATGAATATCATATTTAGGTCACAACTGTCAGTTAACTGTGAGCTAAATCCTCTGTAAAACATCCAGCTGTGCAAGTCAATGTGTGAAATGCTTGAATGTGGTCAAGTTTTACAGCCGAAATAGGTTCAGATTTATTTAAAAACTAAACAAGGTTAAACACAAATTAGTCATAGCTCATACTAGATATAAACATTAGTGTTTTTCTTAAAATGCTAAATCATTTTGCCTTAAGTGACTTCTGTTGTAATATTGTATGTTTATACTCATTTTTATGTACTAGGCCATATGGTATTTATTATTTGTTCATTTAATTTGTTTGCACATCATTTAGTGTCTGTAGTAGTTATCAGTGTATGAGTTTTTTTTGTGTAATAAAATAAAACGTTTTCTTGCTAAAGAAACATTAATCTGTACTTTTTATTTTTAATACTTGTATACAAAATTATGTACAATTTGTATATAATGCTTTTACTGGAGTTTAACTGTTGCAAAAATGTGGCATAATAGCATAATTTTTAAATTACTTTAAAAAGTCACAAATGTTTATTCAAAACTTTATTCACAGCGGAATGAACCGCCAACTTATCCAGCATATGTTTTACGCAGCGGATGCCCTTCCAGCTGCAACCCATCTCTGGGAAACATCCATTCACACCCATTCACACTCATACACTACGGACAATTTAGTCTACCCAATTCACCTATACCGCATGTCTTTGGACTTGTGGGGGAAACCGGAGCACCCGGAGGAAACCCACGCCAACACAGGGAAACATGCAAACTCCACACAGAAACGCCAACTGACCCAGCCGAGGTTCGATCCAGCGACTTTCTTGCTGTGAGGCGAACGTGCTACCCACTGCGCCACTGTGAGGCCACAAATGTTTAGTTAAAACTAAATGTAACTAACTGTATAACTTATAAATGTGTTTCAAATGTTTATATAGCTTACAGTAATGCTAACCCAGATCAAGGCAGCAGACAACAGAAGACAGGCATCTTCCACAAATACCGTTCGACATGAGACAGAATGCTTTCTGCACTCCAGATACCAACTGACTATAGACTCAATGAAAGTTTAATGCGCTGAAGTCAAACAAGAGTGTTTGTGTGCGAGTCTTGAGTGGCCGGGGACAGATACCCAGAGGCATTATGAAATATTTGTGACACAGAGAGCGTCACTCGCTGAGACAGCTCGAAGTGTTTGAAATAGCGGTGCAGTTTGTGTTTGTGTGTATTCAACATCGAAAAACTGACAAATAGCATGAGTCCATCAGACAGAAATCCACTTCTGCAAACACACCAAATTCATCCATTCATCACATTTCTCACACAGACACGCAGTCAAAGACACAAGAGACAGGCGGCTTCCATAGGAAAAAACTTTATTTATCCTTTTAAAATGCTTTCTGAGAGGTGAGACTTGGCTTTAGTGTCATATATCGGGGAACTCTGAGGACACTGTGAAATCTACCAAAACAAAAACAAAACGAAAAAAAAAATGCCATTGCCACAGAGGCGTCAGCACTGCCAACACATACATCAAAACTGAAATCAATAATACTGAATCTGCAACAAAATCTTAGTAAAAGAAAATTATAACAATAATAATGTAGTTCACTGAATAATAATAATAATTAAAAAAAATCAGCAACAGCAGGAGGAAACATTGTGCAGCACAAGCTTTTTTCTTTTTTTTTGTGGAGTCGCGGTTGGCCTAGGGCCTCAACACTGCACTGACCCGCTCTATGAACAAGTAAATTTTGTGAAAGAGTGGATGAACTGTGTGTGATGGGGATGGATCTAGGCCAGGGAAAAGGTTTTCTCATTAGATTTGTCTCTCTCATAATATTGTGATAATCCTTACAGGGTCAAAAGTCACCACCAATCTGTCTCTTTGCCTGAGGGGGAGTGTGTGCATGAGAGTGTGCATGAACGCTTGGGTTTTTAAGTAAGTTCTCCTGACTTGGAGAGATGTTATTAACAGATGTCAGAAAGATCCACGCAGCATCACAGGTGTCTGACTGCAGCATTAGAGTGGAAGCAAAGCCTCGAGACTAATCTGATAAACAAGGAGACTGAGTGTGTTTTTTTCACTCAGACAAACGTCGAAGGAAGTGTATGCCTTACAGCTGTTAAGAGTGCCGCGAACCAAATGTATAAGCTAAGCTGCAAAAAGGCTGTAGCAAAAAAACAGTCAGTTATTGAATGAGCACGGCAACGGCAGCGCTGATCCAAAACACCACACACACTATTCACAGCGTTTGCTGTTAAACAACGTACAGAGACAGACACCGGTAATGGGGTACACCTTTTTTTTATGCACTGCCAAAAATACAATTTTTCCAATAAAATATCTTAATATTTAAGAATCACTTCAGTTATATACAGTGCACATATTGTCATTTTGCTTTAAATTACATCGTTCTTGTAGGGATGCTTACTCTAGGTACTGTAGCCAAAACAAATTTACTGCAGTGTTATACCTCCACTGATCCACTTTAAAGAGCTGACTGGTGCGGTCGGTGCACCCCTGCATTTGTATGGGTAAAACAAAGTCAAGAATTTCAAAAAGTGCTCTTCTAATGTCATTCATAAAGACCTGATCTGCCATAAATGGCTCAGACACACATATAAATATTTAGTTTTGTTGCACAAGCTGTTGCTGGTTTAGTTTTGTTCATCTAGTTTGCTGGTGTTTGCCCTGTTACTGATGGTGGCTGTGTGTATATTGTGTGCTATAAGATTTACTGGTGGGTCAGTGTGTGTGCATGTGTGTGTGTGTGTGTGTGTGTGTGTGTGTGTGTGTGTTTAGGCATTTCTTGGGTAATAACTCTCTCTCTCTCCTCTTTTCCTCCTCCATGAACCATGTCATGGAATTTCTGACCTGGTTCCATCACAGCATTTGTAATAAAATGAAACAAAACAAAAATACCACCATCCCCTTGTGTAACAGGGAGGATAAAGTGTGTGTCAGTGTATGTGTGTGTGTGTGTGTGTGTGTGTGTGAGTAGGGACTTGCATGTCTTTTTGCTGCTTTAGGCTGACCTTTTAAAACCGTTCTACAGGGGCTTCTAAGTCTCCTTCATCAAAAACCAACCAAAACAAAAATCAAATGAAAAAAAATGGAAAAAAAACATGAAACAGGAAACATTTCAATTAGAAAACGTCTTTTTCCAAAAAAGACTATTTACAAAAGCTTTTGCAGTTTCAAAAATCCTAATTATATTTTCATTAACAGGGTCTCTAATAAAAAGGAATTTTATATTCAACATTTTTTCCCAACATACATTATTTACACAATCTCGGGCCTTAGGAACTAAATTAAGAGGAAACGACAACAGAAAACAACAGCAATAAACCTAAATGAAATCTTATTTTAAAAATCTATTTTGCGAGAAAGCGACAGAGAAATATCGGGCTTCCTCTGATTGGCTGCGCTGGAGGACAGATGCAAATGCTGCTAATTTGAAATTAGCATAGGCGTAAACACACCTGCCACCACTGTTGACTGTTTATGATTTCGTCTGCAGTCCATATAAAAATAGACCTAGCACTAGATTTTCCAGGATGATATGGAGAGCATGTTTTGATTCTGATTCGTGGATGATTTTTTTTTTTCCCTATCTGTGTTTGTATGCAAACACAGATAATTAATGTGCATATCTGAGAAAGAGCAGAGGTGAAGGCAAAATGTCACGCGTTCTGTACTGTATGACGATTAATTTTTGGCTTCTCCGTGGGACTCTAAATACACACGTTCATACTGTTATGAGTCCATGTCTACATCTGAACAGAGCGACATGAATTACGCACAAAAAAAGACATGTTAGTGGAGTAAAGTATGCAAAGATACGAGTTAGCTTGTTTTGTGACTGAAAAGAGGTCACAGGCTCATGGTGTAGAGGCAAATCCCTAAAGATGATTTTAACCTACAAACCTTTGGGAGACAGAATAAGAAAAAAAAATGATGATAATAATATCAAAATACAAACATTATTCAGGACTTCACACACCACTGACAACAAATAGCAAATATCTACTTGTGTTGGGCTGAGAGGAGAGAGAATTTCAACCGAAACCATATTCGACTGAACAAAACGCAGACTGGGAGTTCTGGAAGGTCTGGCACTGGTGTTTACGTATTATATTCCGTCTTTCACTCACTCGCTTTTCCACCGAGAGGCTGTCTGTTACTGACCCGTGAACATCGAAGTGTGTGTGAGTGCGAGTGTGTTTGTTCAATTGCCTCTACAGCATGTAAAATGAATGAGTGTCTGGAGAGACGCAGGGAAATGAGATGAGAGGACATATATTGAGTGTGTGAAGATGAGAGCGGCATTCGTAACAGTGTTTAAGACATTATTTCTCTGAGCGAGACACTGTGAAAGCTGCGAGATTCAGAGCGATACTGATAAAAACAAAACACTGATGGATTGAGAAATGAGAGACAAAAAAAACGAAGCGAAAAAGTACAAAACAAAAACACACAATTGAGAGCTTCCTGCTTTGTGATGTCATTCTAGCATCCCTCTGTGATTGGTTGTCGGCTGATCTTCAGCGGTGAAGTCCGTGCCTGAGTGCCACGCAATTTGGGGAAGGTTTTCTGCCGTTTCACACACATCGAGAGCGACCGGCACACACACATACACATAGTGTAGTGTTCGGAAAACAGAAGGAGGGAAGGGAAATCCGAGAGGAATCATCCACGGAGTCTTTTTCGTTCCTCCTTTCCACATGTCCCTCTCCATCCTCTCGTACGCGGAGCAGACGGGGGTTAGGCAATGAAAAAAGATTCAGGATACCTTACAAAAAACGAGTACTTATTGCGCTTGCTTGGCTCTCATTCGCTCAGACTTTGTAGTAGATATTGGCAGGGCTCTGGGGTGGCATTTCCTGCACTATGTAGACGGGGTGTCCATAGTCTCCGCTCACTTTTTCATAGTGGGGACAGTAGTTATTCTCTGTTGTCCGCAGGGGGATGATGATGTCACTGGGCTCTGAGCCGGCCTGGGCGGCTCCTTTGGGCGTGGCCAGAGTGCTGAGTGACAGGGCATTCCCGCCCCTGGGTTGCGAGTGCTTGCGGGTTCTCTTGCGAAGCTTGAGAAGCAAGACGATGAGGATGATGATGATGAGGAGGAAGATCACACAGCCCGCTCCGATGGCAGCGAAGAGAGCTGGTTTAGAGCCGAAAATTCCGTCCACTGAACCGGGACCGTTTCTTGTGTCTGAAAGGAAAAGGGTAGACGTTATAAGGTGGCGCATACTGGCGTTCTTTTTCAGTGTGATTTATCATTAGCAACACACGCTCTCGTTAACAGTGTTTAGTGTTGGCCTCTGTTGTCTGAGGTAGAGATAATCTGTGATGATTGTAAAAAAAAAGTCTTAGTGTTTGTTAGCATTGGCACTGAGTTACCATTAAAGTAAATAAAACTATTGCTGTGTGTATTGTTGTGTTGCCAGCTGAAATGGCTACCGATGACTCCTGCATTTTTTGCTTGACAATAAAATCCATGTTGTCAAGTGTATTTAACAACGGTATGAAGCTAAACAACACACACCTAGATTGAAATAATTCTTCCTAATGGTAGTCCAGCACAACACTGCTAGCACTCCACTAGCAAAACATGTAGCTTTCTTATTGTTAGGAATTATTATATTATTTAATGTGGAATATAATTCCACATTAAATATTAATACTTAATATTATTTTTGTGGAAATAGTATTCAATTGAAGAATTCTACAATATGATCACCCTCATGAAATTTAACCGTGGTTTTACTACAAATAGAACATTAACGTCTTAACAAAAACAGTCACTACAGTTTGATTTGGTTTTAAAGTATAATAAAAGGAATGAATTTCCATTTCACACCATCATCTTATGCAAGCATGTCTGAATGATATTAGGTGATCCCGAACCTAGCTTAATTACACACATCAGTCAACTGGTCATTCAGATAACCCACCAACTAGCTGTTTTTGAGAAGATGTAATAGCGGTTCGTGTCTTGAGTGTAATGTGTCCTCTGAGAGGATGAATCTGACCTCAGGAATCTTAAGCGCTGTGATCACTGCAGAGATACAGTTTGAGTCCTCTGTTCTTTCTTAATGATTCTGTCTCCATGTTTCTCTCTTTCTTTCTCTCCTAATGAAGTTTAGACCTCCCGTAGGTTAATGGCTGCTAGGACGTGATAAAGACATGCTACATTAACTCCTGTCTCTCTCTCTCTCTCTCTCTCTCTCTCGCCTTCTCTCTCTAACACAACCGCGGCCGCCTGAGGGAGGCAGTAGCTCTGCATTGCTGCAGTTCATCTGTTGGGTTTCCCAGTGACATTTACTGTGGCAGATCTCAGATCAGTTTGTCCTCTGAACATCCCATGTCAGTAATAGGAAAACACCATCATGATCCCAAACCAGCTGGCATAAACACAGATGATTTGTGTTTCCTCACCTCTGTCGGGAATTTTGGATCCATTCCCATCCATTTCTCTGTCTCTGCCTCGGTCGATCTTGCGAGAAGGGCTGGTTGTGGGGTCCTTGATCTCATTGTCCTGGTGCCGGTCTGGGAGGTCTGGTAAATCTGGATCTGGTGAATTTGGATCTGAAACATACGATCACATACATAACAAATTAGGAACAAGAACATTCAAGGAAATCAG
>CAIGQW010054193.1:894007-906347 GCA_903798125.1 Danio choprae
GTGTGTGTGTGTGTGTGTGTGTGTGTGTGTGTGTGTGTGTGTGAATGTGATGTTATGAAGTAATGCTAACTTGGATAATGTTTAACTGTAATCTAATTGGTGGATAGTGAGTCAGTTGACTTAATCGTGCACTAAATGGGGCTTAAATGACTTTACCTTTGGACATGCTGAAGATAAAGAAGGTGTGTGTGTGTGTGTGTATGTGTGTGTGACTCACCTTGGCCCACTTTCATGATGATCTTCATGGATCTCGTGCTACAAACCCCACCTTCTCTGTTTTCCAACCCTTCCTGTGTTCCATTAGACGTTGCTGAAGAGAGAGGGGAAAAACAGAGGGGTTTTGTGATTGTCAGGGCGAATTAGGTTTAGATTTATAGGACATTTGATTGGAGTTCTTGCTGCAAACCAAAGCAAGAAAAGGAAACCCTAATTTACCTCTATAAATCAGACAAGCAAACACACGTATACACACTCACACACAGTCCTTGGCAAAAGAAATGATCATTCTGCCCTTAAATCACACATTGCAACCTAATATTACCTTAGAAACATCCAAAAACAAACTAACGTTTGTGTGCGTGTCTCAGAATATGGACAAGAAGGAAAAAAGCTCCGGTGTATTCTCCTATTACTAGTCCCTATGATAGTAATCTGATCCCATGGGAATGCACAAACACACACACACACACACACACACACACACACACACACACACACACACACACACACACACACACACACACACACACACACAGCAATGCAGTAAGAAAAGCCATGTGTATGAATTTTCCCTTTTTCTTGCGTAGGCTCAAAAGTCTCAACATTTCCTTCAGAATGATTCCTGTGAATTTGAGTGATGGGAGCCATAGACAGGCCTAAAATACGCCACGCTGTATTTAGGGCCATGTAGCATCTCTGCTATGTGTCTGAGAGATGGATAAGCGTGAGAAAGTGAGTTCGCTCTGACTGGGACACACACACACACACACTCATATATACAAAATGCACCAACACACGCTCCCATTATGTAGTTAAATAAACCGATATTGTCACAGCGGGTGATCCACCTTCATTCAATTTAACCCCCAATTACACCCGCACAAGCTCGCGCACGTACGCGCATACACATTATTAGCTTCCATTAGTTTGTGCTCATTAAGAGGTGTGAGTGAGAAGTGCTGAGAGTGCATGTGTGTATGTGTAAGCACTAATGAGCAACTATAGACCAGGTGAGATAAGAAAAAATGCTTATTCACTAAAACACATTTTCACAGCCACTGCACAGGGTACGGTGATTCCTCACTGGATTTGACATATTAAAATGAGGAAAGCTCTTCTTAAAGTGTCCAATGTTACTACAATTCTGAATAAACCAACTGATTATTTTAATTTGGAAATGTTACCTGTTTTCTGGTTCATTTAAATCAATGCATTTTGGAGTAATGATGAACTATGAATAATTGTCATGTACTTGTTCAGCTAAGCATGCTAAAGCTTGAGCATCAAATCATGTGAAACTGTTTATCATCATACTTTGTCATTATGTGAAACTAAAGTTAATTAAATTGGTTAAATTAGGACTCCAGTAAACAAGTAAAAAAGCTAAAAATGAATAAAAACAGGGGCAGCACGGTGCCGCAGTGGATAGCACAATCGCCTCACAGCAAGAAGGTTGCTGGTTCGAGGCCCGGGTCAGTTGGCGTTTCTGTGTGGAGTTTGCATGTTCTGCCCGTATTCGCGTGGGTTTCCTCCGGGTGCTCCGGTTTCCCCCACAAGTCCAAAGACATGCGCTATAGGTGAATTGGGTATGCCAAATTGTACGTAGTGTATGTGTGTGAATGAGTGTGTATGGATGTTTCCCAGTGATGGGTTGCAGCTGGAAGGGCATCCTCTGCGTAAAACATATGCTGGATAAGTTGGCGGTTCATTCCGCTGTGGCGACCCCAGATTAATAAAGGGACTAAGCTGAAAAGAAAATGAATGAATGAATGAATAAATGAATGAATAAAAACAAACGAAAAAGATTGCTATTTTCAACAGTCTAAAATGACCCCGGAGCATGGTGTTTATAAATAAATGACTCTCATAAAAAGGTTCTTTTTATGAATCGGTCTTCAAAAAATATTAAAGGAATAGTTGGTTAAATTAAGTCCGCATTTAAGGGTGCTCATACATTTTTTGTTGAATCGACTTCCATCTATACACACAGCAATGTGAGAGAGCCCAAACGCAAACTTGTGAGAGGAAATTGTTCATTTTTCTGTTTAAAAGTTCAAGTTTGGTGAACTCTAACCTGCATATCATGTGTAACCAACATTAAATCTATATATCGCAACCTTGTGACCTTATAGCTAAATTAAAAGTGTAACCTTAAAGAAGAAACTGAAAGATTGCAAACCAAGAGAATCTGCAAATTATAAAAGTGGTCTCTAAATATTTATCTATAGCTGTATAGGAAACAAAAACAATGTGGCATTAATTATATGCAGCAAACACTCTATAAATCACTTCAATGGCAGTATTTGTACAACTCTGTAATTTGTCAGCTTAAAAAAAGTAATTTGCTTCCAGAGAATTTATTTCCCTCTATATTATTATTATTATTATTATTATTATTATTATTAGCATTTTAGCCCTGCAAATACAGATTTTCCTTTCCATTTCAACATGACCATCACTTGAAGACCAGCGCCTATTCTTTTGGTCTAGTTATCATCCCGTTTGACCAGTATTGGTTTTCTATAACTTTCTAGTGTCAGTATGGATCGGAGCTCTGAAAGAGCCTCCAGTGAGGGAGAAAGGCCAGGGCACCGTGCTTGTGAATGGCCCTTTGTGGGCGTGTATGGGGGAGGGGTGATGTGTGTGGTTGCTAGGAGCTGCTATGATGTCATGCAGATTGAGATGTATGGCAGCAGGCAAAGTGCCAGTCTCCTTACGGTAGCGCCATGCCAACCTGTCACCGTGCCAACCAACGAATAACATCACACGGTGCTGCTCTACACACACACACACACACACAAACTCACTCACACACTCCAGGCTAAAACACAACACACATTCCAGACAGGCAGGGTAATCCCACCCTGTGTACTATTCGCAATGGGATGGATTTGCTATGAGGCATTTTTGTGGCCACATTCTGTTGTCACTACATCACTGCTGGATTTTAACCGGTCTGAACATTTTGGTCTTAATAGTTTCCTGCCTATGTGTTCAAAAAAAGAAGAAGAAATTGCTGCATGGATGAAATTAGACTCTTCATTTCTAGTCAGGCTCATGTCGAGAGAACAAAGCAGGGTTTTTTTTTTTTAAGAATACTGTAACATAAACACAAGCGTGCAAATCCCCAATGACCACGCTGGGAGATTAACGTGATTTAGATTTAACACAAGGTGTAAACACACATTAAAAAATGTGAAGGGGCTGGGGATTTACCATCTGCCTCTAAGTGTGTGTGTGCGTGTGCGTGTGTGTGTGTGTGTGTGTGTGTGTGTGTGTGTGTGTGTGTGTGTGTGTGTGTGTGTGTGTGTGTAAGAGAGAGAGAGACAAAGAATGAAATATTCAGTCTTGTCACAATAAATATAGTGTTGCCCCAGTTAGCATCTCTTATTGACTGACATATAGCGTGGGTGTGCTGTGTGTGTGTGCGTGTGTATGTATGTATGTGTATCGCTGTGTTTGTTTGCAGCTTTCTGTTCATTCTTCTGCCACCATGGAGGATCTCATGACTGTAGAAAAACAGTATTAATACAATATTTTGGGCACGGTTTGTTAATTTCCTTGTTTAGCAATGAGTGAAACACCAGTGTATTCACCAGGATTATTTAATTTTATTTATGTCATCTACTTTGAGTGTTATTTTGTGTAATGCAATTTAACGCTAATATATAATACTGTACACATTAAATATTTTACAAAGATATAAATTGAAAAGGATGGATGAGACCAGTATCAGGACAAAACAAAACATAAGGAAAGAGATATGAAAAACAACAACAATAATGATACTTGTAATAATAAGAAATAAACATAAAGGAAGAAGTTTAGTTACCTTTTAAATAATTGCTAGTATGTTGTTCCATGTTTATGAGCATTTCTCTTCAATATTAACAACAACAATAATTAAAAATAATAATAGTAATAATTATTATTAGTAGTAGTAGTATTACTACTATGAATTTGTAGTGTTGTTATTAATAATAACAGAAATATATTATTTTAAAATATATTATGAGTGTTACTATGGTGTTTACTTGTATTAATTAACTAATAATAATAAGAAGAATAAGAATATATAATTATTAAATCTATTACTATTATTATTTTCATGATAAAAAAAGACTTGGAAAACTATATCAAACTCCTTATTCTCCATTTATGGAAGATTATAACTACAGAGAACTGAAGAATAGCTCAATTTCAAAGCAAGCGTTGAATATTCAGCTTCACGTCTCCGGTTTTTGTACCATATTTTCAAGTATGACCATCCAGCTGTTAAATCCACACGACAGGCCCTGATTGAGCTGAAGTTCTCCCATCACGTCTCACCGAATGAGAGGATCCAAACCTCAATGAACAGCACCCTTCAAATGTTCACAACCACAGCTGACTCAGGCTTTCAAAACGAATATTTGTGAGCTGTAACATTTCACGTTTCAGTCGGCAGAGCCCAGCGCTTTTCCCCCTCGAGTCTCTGACTGATGAGTAACCAAATCAAAGAACAGAAGGAAAAGATGCTTCGCTGAGTGAGTTAGCCACGCTATAGCCAACCGCTCTGGACTCAGCCTTTAGGGAAAACAAAAAAAAAAAGAAAAAAAAAGAGAGAAAGATCTGAAAAACAGCTTTCGGACAATGTACGCTATAATAGAGATGAAGTGTTTCAGCCTTTTAGTGGATGAGCATGTGTGTTTTTCTGTGAGATTTGGGTCAATGTTCATTCTAATGCAGTCGACATAACAGAGAGAGCCAGTGACGGGTCACTCAAATACACACACACACACACACACACACACACACACACACACACGTACACAACTCATCAGATCAGACACAGCTAGATTAGATCTTCTTTTGCTTCCAAAAGCTCATCCAATCAGATCACAGCATTGGTCCAGCAGTCGCAGAACAGCTGACCTTTAAATCTGCAGGACGAGCGGCTCAATGGGAGTGTGTGTGTGTGTGTGTGTGTGTGTGTGTGTGTGTGTGTGTGTGTGTGTGTGTGTGTGTGTGTGTGTGTGTTGTAAATTTAAATGCAATAACCATCCAACCCTCAGCATATGGAAGAACTCAAAAAACACTACCAAAAAAATCAACAACGTCAGATTCTGTATGTGTGTGTTTTAGGGGTCATTGTTTGTTATCTTCAACAAAGCTCATATTGTTCTAGTTGAAAATCCTTCAAAATGAAGCAACACAACCATGAGGTTTGACGAAGGGAGGACTGAAACAAGAGGAGACTCGGCCTGCTGTTCCCCTCTCTCTCTCTCTCTCTCTCTCTCTCTCTCTCTCTCTCTCTCTCTCTGCATGGATCACTGGACTGATGGAATTCAACACTTCTATCATGTAACCACTCACTCCTTTCCTTCTTTCAGTTTGTTTCTTTTTTTCCTTTGTCCTGTTTGTTTTCTGTTTGATTGATTCCTTCTTTGTCTCTGTTTATTTCTTCCCTTCTTCCCTTTCATTACGATTCTTGCTTACTGTCTGTTTACACTTTCCATTGCTTCATTCTTTGTTTTTTATCTGCTTTCTTGACTTCTTTTTTTACTGCTTTTTTATTTCTTTTTTCCCTCTTTTCATTCCTTTCTATTCATTCTTATCTATTCATTTCTTACCCAGTTTCCTCCCTTCTTCTATTTGTATTCCTATGTGTTTCTTTTCTTTTCTTTCTTGTTTGTTGATTTCCTTCCTTACCATAGTTTTTTTTCTTTATTTCTTTCTTTACTGATTATTTTATTTATTTTCTTTCTTTTTCTTTCTTTTATTTATTTATTTACTGATTATTTTATTTATTTTCATTCATTCTTTCTTTCTTTCTTTCTTTCTTTCTTTCTTTCTTTCTTTCTTTCTTTCTTTCTTTCTTTCTTTCTTTCTTTCTTTCCATCTCTCTTGCTTGTTTTTTTTTTCTTTCTTTCTTTCTTTCCTAAATACTGCCACCCATTTACTCAAATTACCTGTAAGTGAAGAAAATGACCAGCACATTCTGGTACTGATTCTAGATGCCTATCTGTGTTCTCGCAAATTAGACCATTTCAAAACAGCAGCGCAGACCATTATGCCTATTATAATCTGACCATATTAAAAGCATTTCTAGGTAAAGCATTTTGGGATTAATGGAGCAGAGGGTAAAGCTGTGTGTGTCCGTGCGTGTGTGTGTGTGTCTCAATATGGGTGTGTTTTCTCAATAATCCAGAACTCAACACGTACAGGAGCACGTTTCATTCAGGTCCTGACCTTGAAGACCTGCTTGCCCTTGTCATATTTTGAACCTGTGCGTGGCAAGTAGAGAACCGAGCCTGTTCACAATGGGAAATTGGAAATGTAATTAAACGTAAATTAGTCTCTGTTCTGATGTAGCTCACACATCTCTAACACACATGCACACGCACACACACACACACACACGCACACACAAGACAAACACTCATTACGTGCATTAGCTCCATGAGTAGTGTGACCCATCATGCATCACTGACCTTCATTGCCCACTGGGATATTTGCATGGGCATCACTACAGCAACCGCATCCATACACTTACATCATAAGACAGACTGTCATCACACACACACACACACACACACACACACACACACACACACACGAACAGCAGAAATCTTGCTCGCTTTGGTGCACCTGGTGCTCGACGTCCCATAAGACAAAGAAGATGAACTCTCTGTCTGCTTTCTTCCTCAGTCTCTTTCCTTCTGCCTCAAAGGACAGGAAAAAAGTTGTTTAGCTGACTATGTCATTTTGTACTAGTACTTGCCAAAGAGGTCAGATTTACCACAAACCCAAAACTGAATATTCAGCCAACATTTGTCTGCAATTCTCAACAGATTTAATTGTGTTACTCTTGTGTATGAAGTTTTCAGAATGGATGTTTACAGTAACGATCACTATAATAAAAATAAAAAAACGGTTTATTTCTTTTAGCTGACTTCACATTTGCACGTCAACAATGCCTATTCAGAGTGGAAAAAACAGGCCCTCACAGTCACGGTGGGGTAACAGAGAGTAAGGAAGATAGATACTATTGTTCCAAACATCAGAATAACTAATGATAAGAGTCAAATGTGAGAAACTCTGCCAATTGCTCTTTGAGCTCTTCCTGGCTGCGTGTAGCACCAGCCATTCTGCATATCTTTTACAAAATCCCAGTGTTAAAAATGGAGCCAATTCGGGTTAAAAAAGAGAGTAGAAGATCTTAAACCGAAAATAAATTATTAATATTAGTTAATAATCTTTTGAATAAATTAAAGCATTGTTCTTTGCTTTATTAATTTTAGTTTTTTTATTTATTTTAATATTCTGACATAAACTAATTGAAGAGTCACTTAATTCCACAACTAATATAAATAAATCCCATTTAACAAAGTTTAAAAAATTATACCATTAAACATTTACAGGGTTAGGCCTCACAGTGGCGCAGTGGGTAGCACGTTAGCCTCACAGCAAGAAAGTCGCTGGTTCGAGCCTCGGCTGGGTCAGTTGGCGTTTCTGTGTGGAGTTTGCATGTTCTCCCTGTGTTGGCGTGGGTTTCCTCCGGGTGCTCCGGTTTCCCCCACAAGTCCAAAGACATGCGGTACAGGTGAATTGGGTAGACTAAATTGTCCGAAGTGTATGAGTGTGAATGGGTGTGTATGGATGTTTCCCAGTGATGGGTTGCAGCTGGAAGGGCATCCGCTGCGTAAAACATGTGCTGGATAAGTTGGCGGTTCATTCCGCTGTGGCGACCCCAGATTAATAAAGGGACTAAGCCGAAATGAAAATGAATGAATGAATTTACAGGGTTAGTTGACCCAAAAATGAAAAATGTCATTCCAATCTCCTAAGAGCTTCGTTTATCTTCGGTAGTTCAGTGGTTCAGTCGGCATATTATTAAGCTATGAGAATACTTTGTGCACATATTAAACAAAAAAGTTATAATATATTCAAAAGTTTCTTCTGCTCCGTGTCAGTATATTGCGCATGATTATGAGCACTGTGTACTGATGTATACCCGTGCACTACTTCCTGTGTTTGAAACAAAGCACAGGTGCGGCAAAGCATGACACATGAATGTGTGTGCTATATACCAACACTGAGGAGAAGAAATTGATGAATAAAGTCATTATTTTATTTTATGTGCGCGCAGAAGTATTCCCATAACTATTCCAATAGTAGAATAATATTCCAATTAAACCACTAAGGCATATGGTCTGTTATGAGGATGTTTTTTGGTATTTTTCTGAACTAATCGAGAACCTTGCTGTCTCTATGGAGAATGAAGAAGCTGTCAGACTTTATTTTGTGTTGTAAAGATGAACAATGGTCTCAGAACGACATGAGGGTGAGTAATTAATAACATCATTATCATTTTTGGGTGAACTAACACTTAAAGTGGACATCAGAAAAAATGTTACATGGTATTTGGCAATATCTTATGACTTAATTTTCAATTTGTTTGCATTGGAATATTGATAAAATAATAAAATCTCATGAACCAATTTTACTACTTGAACCATTAGTGTTATAGCCATTACAATACTTTGTATTTACAAAATACATTTACAATAAACGTTATACTTTTATGCTTCTGCTTGCATCAGCAGTTTAAACATTTCAGAGAGTCGAAGATATCAGGCTGGCTGCATATTGGATTGCTATTCAATAGCCATTTGCAATAGGAGCCAAATTCTTCTCGCATTACAAAGCACCTAAAACCAACCATTTGCTCCTGGTTTTTGTGCATGTTAAAGGGGTAGTTAAAAGCAGGCATCTGACACACACATATACACACACACACAGCTCGATGTGATATTTGACCTCTCTCACCCCAGAGCCACCACAGCGAAATGAAGCCACTCATTTTCATACTTCAGCTGTGGCCTGAGAGACAGTTATGGTGAGAGGTTACACACACACACACATACATGCATATACACAATCATCATTCTGGCGCAGCGGTTTGGTCAGAATTACTTCAAAGCTGGACTGTCTGAAATCAGAATCATATGTTGCTGACACAGCCTTAACTCAAAAATACACACAGAACCGAACACATACTCTCTCACACAGAGACACACAATCAACACAGTCACACGGAAGAGAAGCTGACCCGAAACAACCCTTCATTTAGCCCTTTTTAACTCCTATAATCCTGAAAACATTGTATAAACCATTAGAGACACACAGTCCTCCTCATCTGGTCATTACGTACATTTCATGCAGCGATGATCGCAAAATCTTGTTACTCCTTGCCATTTTTTTCTCTTTCCATGCCTCGCTTTATTCTCTTTCCATCATTTTTAGCACTCCCTTGACTTTATGACGATACCGTTTCCATTGTCATGCTTTTCAAATCAACTTCTCAAACATATGCGCATACTGTACACACACACACACACACATCCTTTTTGATAATTTGATATCTGCCAGAAAGATTTGTTTACGGAGGTAAGATTATGATGAATGAGTAATGGTTGACCAAACTGGTTTCTGAATCAATAAAAAAAAGATCTCTGTCAAAGTAAATATCACAGTCACTTCACTAAAATGCAAAAAATCTTTTAGAAACGTCAATCATGAGAGCTCAAATCTCAAGTCTCAATCAACAGGTTTTGAATTGAAACAATAACCCCGGTATCCATTTCAAACCTGTACAGCTTCTTGAATCCACACAAGAGTGATCAGTCTCTTTCTGGAAGACATACTTGAATTAAATCAGACCATGAAAGACGGTGAATTCTCAGAAACTCACTTCACAATTACAAACAGACACACATTCTGACCGAGAACAGACTTACTGACCCCAGTCCAGACACTGAAAAATGCCCAAACAATAAAAACATGAATAGCTTAATGCATGAATGACAGCATTTTCAAAAGAACTACATATTATGGCATAAATGAATTTGATTAAAAACTCATTAACTTTAGAACTCATAAAATAGGAAATATTTTTACTTAAAATAAAAATACTTTTTATTACATTATAATAATATTGTTTTTTTGCTGTAGAATCAATCCAATTTGTTCATGCTCTTAGAAAATTCTAAAAATTATTATTTAATTTACTATGGTAAAATGAGTGTACATGATGCACTCTCAAAACAAAAATACTTGTGAATACTATTCATGATTTTTACAAAAATGTAAAGGTTACATTTTTGTCATGCTGGTTTTGTTATGGTTCACATACTGATAGCAAGTGGTCCAAATGTATTGACATGTATTTAAATATTCTGTGGAAGTTGTAGGACCAAGAAAAGTTTGTCCAATCAAAATGTTTGTTCCAAACATTATAACTTACTGTCCTGCCTACCTATCAAAGTATGTAAGTTCGCGCAGACTCATTGACGCATGCACGGACTCTGTTCAGACAGAGAATAGCAGACAAAAATCAACAACCTACCTTATTTTTTAAGTTTTGTATTGTAATTACTACTGTATTATAACATTTTCTCTCTGGTGAATGTTATGTGATGTTGTCTAGTGTGCGTTCATGCGTGTCTTTGGATGGCTTTCAGTGCTATCAGGCTAACATTAGCATTTTCCATCTTTAATATTCAAGTTTATTTTACCGCAGTGACAAATTTATTTATTTTTTTCATGTTTTAAGCATTAACCTCACTTTTCAAACCTAAGCATAAACAGATTTGGTAGATGCGTGATTAAGCATATTTTATTTAAAAAATGCCAGTGGGGTACAGGAAATTAAATGAATGCAGCATTCTCTGAAAACACATCTTATAAAATTTAACACCCTCTTGCTTCTTTTTATCTTGTTTAAAGAAATATATATATTTATTAGGAAAACATGACTAAAGATTCACAAAAAGCACAGTGTGTCTGGACTGCTAGTTCGTCAGGGTAAAGTTAACATGTATGGCTTGGAGGCTGAGACGGAGAGACGTGAGTGCAGAGACCCGGCTTGGTTCAAAGAGCCTCTGCAGACAAACTGGAGACGATCTGACAAATAGTTACACGGATAAAGGAAAGAAATGAGGAGATTTCAGTGGCTGGATTGGCCTCTGGAGCCAGTGCGCCGAACCCTCTGTAGGAGAATTATATAATCTTCATACTGACTAGAGTATATTGAGGGATGTGTGCAGTCACGGTCAATGAAATTAATGAAAACTATAACATTTGCTGAAAGATAGTGTGAATTGATATGTAAATGGCCTGAGCGCATCAAAAATGCCTTGGATTAAATGGATTTAAGGAGTCGTTTTAGGGGTACAACGCGGGTGGCATGACAATATGGTGAGTGTTGCACTCTGCGGGAAAAGGAAACATACTCAGCATCACAGAAATCAACATACCGAGGCTACAGGAACGGCACAAAGGTTGAGAGAAAGAAACTTGACACCAAGCCGAAAGAGGCAAATATAGAGGAGAGGAAAAAAAGCAGATTCCCATGGATGGATAAAAAACACCTGGAGTGACACACTCAAAGCGTTGGGGAAGTTTACAGCACGATCAGAACAAGCTATATGCTAACTATTCACACAGCATTTAATTCACAATGAGTGCTAACAAAAATAACGCAAGTGTAATAATTAAAACACACCATAAACTTTAACCACAAGTAATACAGCCTCACTGTGAGAAAGACAGACAACCCAGGGTGTTTTTTTTTCCACTTGGGAAACTTCGGACCCTAATTAGTTCAATGTGCATTTCTCGAGTATGTGTTTTATAAAAGATTCTAGTTAGTGGTCAGTTCAAATGTCTCGAGACATCTTGCTTGCATTTAACACACAATGGGAGTTATATATTAAAAAGCATCTATACTGGTGCCAAACTACAATCAGATCATGGACTTGCTGCATGTAAGCAATGTAAATGTCACATACCAGTGGCACACATTGTAGAATTGCTCCTCAAGAGGCTTTTTCTGAGGACCGAATGGATGCGTGTGAAACTGTCACGCTCTAAAGTCTCTCGCTGAGTTATTAACTCGGATGACCA
This sequence comes from Danio choprae, assembly GCA_903798125.1. Classification (NCBI taxonomy): domain Eukaryota; kingdom Metazoa; phylum Chordata; class Actinopteri; order Cypriniformes; family Danionidae; genus Danio; species Danio choprae. The sequence goes on from CAIGQW010054193.1 coordinate 906,176, forward strand.
GTGAAAACAAGATGACCAGACAGCAGAAACCACTGAACCCAGAACACAAACACATTTCAGCAAAATTATTTTAACCAGACTCATCCTGTTTACCAGAGCGAGATAAAGGAACTGGTTGCTAGGGAGTCTCTCTGTGTGTGTGTGTGTGTGTGTGTGTGTGTGTGTGTGTGTG
>CAIGQW010054193.1:923541-933726 GCA_903798125.1 Danio choprae
GTGTGTGTGTGTGTGTGTGTGTGTGTGTGTGTGTGTGTGTGTGCGAGTGTGTGTGTGTGTGTATACGCAGCAGAATTTAAGCAGGTTTGGAGTTGCTAGACTTGCAATGCTTCTCTTTGTTTACATGCGACTATAAATGTGTTAAGGGTAGATATATATGCCCATAATCCACCAGTGTGTACTGTCGCACGTAGCCAAAAGAGAAAGCAAACACGAGAGTGTGAATGCGCACACGGACAAGTGAAGGAGCAAACAGATTGCAAACTTCTCCTTAAAGAACGCTAATCATTTCCCACCTCACACCCTTGTGTATGTTGTGTGTGAGAAGTGTGACGGGCTTTACGAATATTTAAAGTCACTTTTTAGGGAACGTGGCAACTGTTGTACAAAGGGGAAAGCATGTGTGTGTTGTTACGGAGAAATACATTATGGACAGATCTTTCATCAGAGGGTTTATTCGTGATGATACATTGCTCCATTGGCTTTTTAAAAAGAGAGACAGAGCAACTGGTGTTTGACGTCTGTTTTTTTTTTGGCCTTCATAAGTCTTGGTATTTGCATAATGGCTGATCGCAAGAAGGAGAAAGGAAACGGTTTGCTCCAGAGGGACAGGAATCCAGACAAAATATAATGATATATGCGAGCACACACCCCAAACCACAGCACTTTAGTGACTTTTATTTTGCAACCTCAATGTGACTGTTTTCACGTTCTGGCTGTAGTTTAGAGGTGGGAGTCAAAGAATAAATGTAGGTATTTTTATGAGTTTGATTGACGTACAACATTAAAAACTGTATAAATTAAGATGATAGATATAAATTATTTAACCCTTTATGGGGCACTCATTAAAATACTCATTGGGAAAATACCCTGGAGTGTCACTGGGGGTTATTACAAGACCTTTGAAATTTTATGCTTTAAAAAAACATATGATATTGTAATTGATGTCAATGAAGTCATCATATATCGTTCTATATATTCGCACTGCCCCAATATATATATTGATATATATTTCACACTAAAAAGCTCAATTTACAGCTCCAGTAATTTAATTCAAAAAGGGCAAAAAATTGCATAAAGGGCATTTATCTCATAAGATTCCACGCGACAGCTTTGTTCCAAGAACAAAGACAAATTTAACTCTATATTGGCTCTCAAATATCCTTCAAAATGATGCATTCAAACCTGGTGTGTCCTAAGGCAGGACATTTTGAATGTTTAAAATGCAGGGATGATATTTGAGTGCTTTGGTGGTGGGGAGGATTTTCTGGGAAATCTGTCTTAGATTTCAGTCTTTTCCTCACACAAAGCTATCACATTGCTTGAGAAGCCTTGGAATGATCGCATGAGTAAAAAAGACTACCTTTAAAATGCTTTTGCCACTACTGGAGCTCGACAGTAAAAAAAGTGTCTGCTTTCATTGTAGTTTGGACATTCGGAGTTAAAAAAGTTTATGTGTTCCAAAGAAGACTAAAAAATCTTACAAGTCTGGAAGTTAAATAAATGACGTCTGAATTCCCATTGTAACCCTAGAAGTTAAGGCCTTGGGTAATGTAATGAAATCCCCTGAAACTAGATGAAATATGGAATAATTGTGCCTTTTAGTGGCACTGGTTAAAAAGAAAGGACAAAAGAGGATGTATTGTGAGACTGTTCACAAAAAAAATGGAGGGATGTTTACAAAAATGTACTATGGAGGTACCATGATAATATGGTGATGTTATCAGATGGTGATATAATCTAATACTTATATGAAGCAGGGCACTGAACATTGAACATTTTGCTATTAACCTTATATTAGGTTTACAGACACAAAGAAAATAAAAACTAAATAAATAAATAAACAAAGCACATTTCTCAAATTATCTTTTTTCTCACCATGCAGCAGAAATAACATCACACATTTAGAATGGCACAAGGGGATGTAAATAAAAACAAAATCGTAAATAATTATAAGACGTCACTGAAATCCCCCAAAAAGCCTGTCTGTTTACACATGACTACCCTAACTATCTAAATGAGGACATTCCGGCACAGACTTCCACTATTTATAAACAAAGCTAATTATACTTTCAACAGACTAACCATAACCCCACACCCTAATATAAACCCTTTAGCCTTTTTACAATTAAAATAACAATAATAATTTACTTTAGGAATGGTTTTGACCTCTGAGGATGTCCTGGACCTCCCCAAAGGGAAGTTTTGACAAATATAGCAAACTTCTGGGGACACTTTCGTCCCCAAAGTACAACTAAGTAAACCCACCCCCCAGCAGCTGCCACTGCTCCTCTTCCGTCGTGTGCTCCAACAGACCCTACAACTACAAACATTACAGTCCTTAAAACAACACGGGCGCTAGGCTCAGAGTGCGCCTGTGCGTGTGAGAGCTGTTTGAGGAGGCTGAGAGAGCCCAGCGGTCATGCTTGGTCAGGGACAGACAATGTGCGTTTGTTACTTAAGCACTGTTGTTAATGAAGCCCTCCACATGCGCGCGCGCACACACACACACACACGGATGTATAATAAAAATTAGGTTTCATGCCAGCCTCTCTCGCTCTCTCTGTCTGTGTTATATAATGACTACAGAAATACGGTTTTAAGTTGCAAACTCAATCCCCGTTAAAATGTACACACTTTATAGCCGTGGCATAGTTAGACTCAGGATATAGCCTAACATTCACAGTATGCAACTCACACACACTTGTATATACCCTGACAAACATCCACAACACCGTGAAATGCTATCAGCGACGGAACAAAAGCCACTTCACACACACTTCAGAGAGGAACAGGTCTGTTGTGGAAATGCCGGCTGAGACAGAGGGAAGTGTGTGTGTGTGTGTGAGTCTGCGTGAGTCCTCTCTTGCTGTTCAACATATTGAAACTCTGACAGAGTTAATCTCCTCACTGTCAACTCCTATTATAACACCACTGATCATGACATACACACACACTAACTCATGCATACACAAATGCACGAACACATTCAGGCGTACACACACGGAAACGCACACGGACACATGATTGAAAGTAACACAACCCTGAGAATAATTATTACCACTGTGGATGACTGAATATGTGCCCAAACATGTCCTAAAAGCTCCCGAACAGTTACGCACGTATCCGTGGAAATCCGTAACTTTGATCGCAGTTGAGACCAACACGATCCCTTTACAGGTCAAAGGTCATTTATGTCTTTTCATTTCATCATAAGAGGATTCTTCAGACCCCCTACCCAAAAAAAGGTCTTTCAGAATTTCTGCATTTAAGAGGCGACGGGGCAAGTTAGCAGATGTGTTCGCAACAGGTTGAACCCACTCACAGAGATCAAAAAGTTCAGTTACTTTACACTTCTCTATTATTTGTTAATTATTTTTTAAAAGTTCAATGCCAGCTCTTTGAATATTCCATCATCATTACCTAACACAAGTCATTTAAAACCTGTACTCCTTTCTACACTTGCAATGCAACCTGGGTTCCACACAGTTCCTTCATGTTGTCCCCACACAAATTGATTAAGTTCACTTAATAAGTGGATTGAACATAAAACAATTAAGTTGTCCCCAAAAAACTCAAGAAAAATAGTTTGAACTTTTGAAGCAGCAAAAACCTTTTTTTGAGTAAAGTCAGTGGGGTTAAAACAATACCTGAAACCGTATGAAAAGAAGATAAATAAAATCAGTTTCCGCTTGCAGTTGGTGTTCAGTTTTGTTAAAAAAATGTTTAAAGAGTGCGCCTGAGCTAAACAGGATGTTTAACTGCTGCTTTAGATGGTTATATGTGCACATAGAAGTTGCTGATTAAGACTAATTGTGCACCACAAAGTGTTGGGTAAATGAACAAACTCGTATGCTTGAATGCACACTCACACACACATAAGTAAAGTACTTCAGTAGCATTTTTTGAGCTAATGAGAGACAGATTTCCAATTAGCTCCTCATCTCCTCCCTTAGCACTGGAAAAAAGCCAAAACACACAGGCACATTCATACATATATCATGGATTCCCCTCTTACTTTGTTCTTTAAAAAAAATCCAAAGGCGGAAAGAAATTGAGTTAATTTGCAGACGTTCATGAGAAAATTGTTTCTAAACAGCTAGAGTGTTTTCTTGATAAGCGAGTGGCTGGCAAGAACTTGAATGTGCTGAAATTATATTAATTTGCTGCTAGAAGAATTTGATGACGTAACTGGGAAGCGAAGCGAGTCCTCATTCTGTTGGTTGTGTGTGCGTTTGATTGGGTGTATAGTGTGTGACACATTAAGGGAATAAAATATAACCTGAAATCTCTGCCTCAATGTGATAATTGTCCCAATGATTAGCTACTTTATTCTCTCTGTCTGTCGCTTTCTCTCTATTCCCAGCAGACTCCACTTCTCTTTTCTTCCCTCAAGGCAGAGGAAGGGAGGGGAGGGGTGTCGCTTTTACATTTTTCTCAGTCCAAATTATAGCTGTGAACCACGCAGATAGGAACAGAATTATACATCTGAAACCAGCAGTAAGTCTGTGCGTGAGCGTGTATGTGTAGTTGTGTCTAGAAGTAATTAAATTTACATAATTGTGTCAACAGAATAAATCAGTGAAGCTCTTGTTCCACCAAATGTTTCTTCCAGAGAAAACGCAGCGGTATAGCTTCAGCGTTCAGTAAACTTTGCATTTTGCTGATATAAATATCAGAGTGCTGAGGGGTGGAGAACGCAGACCGAGTTCTTTTTTTTCTTCTAATTTTACAGTCCTTCAATTATATTTCGCATTCAGTCTGAGAGAAGTCCGACATAAGACACAAATGGCACATTATTATGGGTACGAGAGATATGTGTGTGTGATGGCCTTACTACTGAGAGTCTGGTAAGAGGTTTAAAGGGTGACTTGGACTTAGTGGTGGTGGACGCTCCCATATGTCCGCTACAGAGAGTGTGTTTGCCCAAGGCCCATATGTCTTTATGAGAGTGCTTAAGATAATCTTTGAGTTCAATGATTAATTCATCCACACAACTTATGTATATGTAGTTACTGTGCTGTGTTTTAATGAGATGTGGGATTGAAATATGCAGATGTGTCTCTTGTAAAACATTCACCATGGGTTACATCCAGTTACAAAAAAAAAATTCTTATCGACTTAATACACTTTATTTGCTTCATCTCTATGAGAGGGTCTCTGAACCTGTAACTAAGTAAGACACACACATGCTTGTGCAGGTGCATACACACATTCTGTAAGCAAATAAACATTAACTAGTTAAAACAACATGCAGCAACTGTGGTAAAACAGACCAGGCCAGTTCGAGCATCTGCTGTGCCGTGAAGCTCAAAGCTGCCTCAACGAGTAAAACAATCCACACACAGAGGGGCTCCGGCGACTGAGCTGGAGTTTTCTTCTCGCAGGACTAGAAGCTCAGATGTTGTTGGTTTTTAGGATCTCGTTAAGGGGTTTAGCTCTGACATTAATATGAAAAAATATATACTATGAAACTCAATTATGTTTTATATTCCCAAGTGCTTTGCATGTCGCAAAAAAAAAATATGCAACATAATTTATAATTTTTTTAATTTTAGTTTTTAAAAACAACTTGCTAACTGTAAATAGAAAAATAAAAGAGAATATTTAATAAAATGTCTAAATTAGGGAGCAGTGTTAAAATATTTTAAGTAAAAGTTTATGAGAGAAATCATTTTTCAGCAGGCCTACAGTGCTTAACTATCATCAAATTTGATTTTAAGTCGTTCATAACATTTATGTTTGAATGCAAATAAACAAAAAAAAACGTGTTAATCATTAATTATGTAGTAATTACATGAATTTTAAAAATATATATAAGTTTTACCCTTCCAGATAACTATTTAGTTTTCCACTTACTCCTTTACTCGGTTTACGCATGAGAACAGTAAAAATGGAAAAACAAAAACAACATAAATTATGTTCATTCGCAATTTACGGTGCGGTTTTACATTTTAAAGCACAATTTATGTTTTCGCGTCGCCCCTCGGGTTCTCACATGCTAAAGTTTTCGAGTTTTCGTTCATTTTTTACAAGCCCAGCCGAGAGACTCCTTAATTAAAATATTCCCCCCCGAGATGAAAAACACATGTGCACTATTCCTGTCCCCCTGTTTACGCTCATAACTCAGAGGCTGTGTCTCAAACCCTTTGGAGTTGCAGATACCAAGAAGTCCCCAAATTCTATTTGGATGCCCCAAATATGTTGTCAGGGTAGGCAGTTCATTAGGTTTTGAGACCGAGCCAGTATCCCACACAAAAGAACAAAACAAGACAAACCATCACATTAGTCAACTAACAAGTCAAAATAGTATAAATAATAACTTTTTTGTTAATATATAAATCACTAAGCTTGGCTACATATGATACATAACTTTTCTGCAAAAGCAACTCCAACAAAAAGCATTCTTTATGATTCTGTTGAGTCAAGCTTGTGGCGTCTCCAGCCATTATTCAGGTTAAGTAAACATGTTGGACGCTCCCTTGAACGTTTTATGAGCAGCAATCAGGGAGATTTTATGAGCGTCTAGGAAACTCCTGCTTAAAAACCTATTAACTCTCTCGACACAACTCTGATTTGATCAATATGACAGACGCGAAGAGCCACCGGGCCGCCGGGATTAGGGCAGGCCGGTGGCGGAGAGTCAGCTCGTCTCCCATGGGAACAGACGAAAAGATGGACTAGCCGAGAATAATAAGAGAACGAGTTTTCCTGCTAACAACAACAGTAGACAGTAGCAGAGTTATTTATTTCTCAACATTTTTTAGAAGTCTCTTATGAAGGCCCGCGTCAAGGCCACACGCTAAATTTATATTACCGAAAAGCCAAGAGATTGTTTTAAATTTCGATGTTTCCCATAAACATTTAACAAAGTTTAACTAGCATTACATTGCGGTCGATTTGACTATGGGTTTTGCGAGTCGACGAGCAGCAGCGGTGGAGTCTCCTATATGACAGCTGTGCGTTATGTGTGATATATCCCCGCGAGAGAGCGCGCCTCCACGGTCACTTCAGGCTCGAGCTTCATGTCATCACGCCGGACAGCGAGTAACGGCGCTTTCAGATCAACTACTTAAACTGTGTGTCAATTTCACAAGCGCTCCAAGTCAAATCTGAAACCTTAGGCTACATTTCTAGGGGACTTTAAACGCGAGCTCGTGCACTTACTTGGGATTTTGCGAATTCCACACGACCGACTCCAGTGATTTGGCTGCGGGTAACGCGTATCTGCACATGGCTGTCAGAATCCAGAGGTAATATTTCCACGAGCCGTCACTTCCAGCCATCGTATACGGTTCTCTGAGAGACACAAGCCAGCAAGAAGATAAGATCCTTTCGGTCGACTGTACTCCGGGTTGCCGAACCACATGCAACAGAGCAGGTTATGCGTCCAGGCGAAGGGGCTCCATGGGGCTCAACTTCCAAATCCAATGTTTCTAGCGTTGCCTGGATGATATAAAAAAAGCTGTCGCACAACGTTTCACAAGCGGCTTCTGGGCCAACGCTTCTCTAATAACCAAAATCGCTGCTACCTTGCACTTAGGTAGACACCAGCGCGTGACTGTTTTATTGTACTCATCTATTTAGTTGAGCTAGCAGCCTTACAAAAGGTCAAATCACGCCAGATAGTGGTGGGTGACATGCACACAGGTATAAGAACCATCAATCCCGTGTTGGGGTTCGGGTTGGTGCTCAGATCCGGTCCTGAACATGTGTCAGACTCCTTTCAGTTTTGATCCCAGATCACTGAGGTGGGGATATGCAACAGTTTTGTTCTGTTTGTTTGTTGTTGTTATTTGTCCGAAATTTATCGACCTATATCCATGTTCAAAGTGGTCAGGAACAAAGCTCAACTGTCAGTCACAGGACTGCCAAAAATATCTGTCCAGTTCCATTGGGATTTTCTTTCCAAAAGATGTAAAAAGTAAACTCCCGAGTTGTGCGGTTTCTTCTATTGTATGATCTGGCGTTTTCAGTGCATGCTGATAGACGGGCTACCAGCTACTGTCCGCTCCGGGCTCGCGTGATGAAAGGTGCACACACACAGTTTCGTCTCAAGCATATAAACAGATGGGGAATCTCCAGCAGTTCGGTGCTTCCTCTGCGAGTTAAATGACGCGTCTTTTAGCCTTGGATCTTGTTTAGAGTTGTTCGGCGCTCAACCGTGGATCCGGTGCGTCCGCAGTCAGTCCCGCACACCGTTCACAACGCAGTGGCTTGTGATCCATCACATCCACTCCCACCGAGCCGCTAAATCCCGCCTCATTTCCAAAATCAACCAATCAACGCGCACGTTTAGTGCGACGTCGCAACATGATGTCCCTCTCTGTACATCGAGTTTCAGAGTTGAGCTCCGAGATTGATGTACAAACATATAGCGAGTCTTGACATTTTTAGAGGTAAGTTTTCTTTAAAAAAAAAAAAAAAAAGTGGTTGAGCTTAAAATATCAACTGTCAATTTTTTTTCTGCAGATTAACTGTCCTAAATGATTTTTGTTAAGATGGCTGTAACTATGGTTACTCCAGTAAACCACGTTAAAGTATTTCGTTTAGTTTTTATATGTTTTCGCCAGGATATGTGCTTCTGGACTCATTTATTATACGTAGTTCTATTTAATATTCACAACAACTCACGGCTTATAGCTGAAAACACAGGTCTCCACACTATAAGCGTTTAATAACAGATTTAGGATCATTATCCCAAAGACATCCAAGAGAGTGACACTAATGATATTTGATGGTCAAACAAAGATAACGCTAATCCTTTCAGTAGCCAATATCGCCCCCTATCGGCTTTAAATATATATTTTATAAAATGCTAAACTTAATTGTTTAGTTTTGGGAGCTTGTATGTTCATTAAAACATTATAACAATAATAATGAACGTGTAATAGAATATGAAGTGACTCAGAATGAAGCTGGTGTATATATTTTCATCCACTCATATCTACAGGCAAACTCTATGTAAGTAGAGTGTATGACTAATCTTTGCATCCATTTCCTTTTATAAGATGTGATTCTGCATGACATATGGTGTCTTGTCAGTCTGCTCTTCAACCAGTCCGTGTGTGTGTGTGTGTGAGAGGTTCTTCAGAGAGCCATATGTCTTGAGGAGGCTTGGTCCTCCGGCGTGTGTTTAGATAACATGAGTGGGGTGTAGCTTTTTACTCTTTGAGCTCTTGTGTGTGTGAAATGTCAGTTTATTCATTACCCACATTTAGATCAGGTCTGAAAGGCCAGCCACCCATTTAGAAGTGATATATACGCAGTCATGTTAACTGTTTATGGCTGAACGTCATCAGCTCTGGCGCTGACTTTTCGGTAACTAAGGCAGGTTTTGGGGTTTTCTGTTATTTCTACAGTTTTGTGTGGAGTGTTTACATGTCCTTTTGCATAAGGACAAATGTCTGACCTTTTCCTATTTCACTCAGAGCTAAATATAACCTTCACCTTAACCTGACAAAGACATTTCAGCTAGACATACACCTTTTTTTCCTCTTTCTTTTTTTTAAACATGACGTATCTGAGATGATTGTATGTTCAGTATTGCTAACCCGAGCTGCAAATGTTTGTTGCAACTAGCTCAGAGAAAGCATAACCACACAAACTCCCAAGAAGAAATTACTGGAGTGCATTTGTCAGCAGTTATTGACTAATATGGCCACACTGCGGTCTACACACAGTTACTAATAACCCTAAAGCACACTTAGACGCCCACACCCACACACAACACGTTGAATTTGTCTAAAATATTTTTTTAAAACACAGACATACCTACACAAATAGCATATAGACTACAATTTTAAAAATATATTTGTAAAAGCTTATCACAATTATTATATATTTTTTAAAAATAGCACTAGCAATATTATGAGTTATTGCAACAAAAAAAAAAAAAAAACATTCAAATGAGTGTTTTTTTATATCAATATATATATTATTTCAAAAAATTTTGAGAGAGAGATAGAGAGAGATTTTTACTGTCATTCATTCCACCAATGGCATATTTGAATTTTTGGCATCTCCAGTCTGCAGTGTTGAGTAATTTTTTGGTTATCATTCTGATATGCTTATTTGGTGCTTAAGAATCTATTTTATTGTTATAAATGTTGAAAACAGCTCTGCTGCTTTTGTTGTTGTTGTTGTTGTTGTTGTTGTTGTTGTTGTTGTTGTTGTTGTTGTTGT
>CAIGQW010054193.1:942520-973562 GCA_903798125.1 Danio choprae
GACTGGAGTAATAATGCTAAAATTCAAGGCAAGGCAAGGCTTTGCTGTGACTGGAATTACATTTTAAAACCTTAATATAGGGAGGAATGTAATATTGGATAGTATTACTATATTTGACTATATTACTGTTTTACTTGTTTTGATCAAATAAATGCTCCATTGCAATAAGATACAGAAATGGAAGATAGATTTTTTTTTATTATGAATCATATATAAATTTGTCAAGCAAGAGTTTTTTCTATAAGTGAAGTGGATGAACTAAATTGGCTGTAGTGTATGAGTGTGTTATTGCGAGAGTGTATGGGTGTTTCCCAGTACTGGGTTGTGACTGGAAGGGCATCCGCTACAATAGTTGGCAGTTCATTCCACTGTGATGACCCCTGATAAATAAGGGACTAAGCCAGAGGAAAATTAATGAATGAAATAAAAATTCATTTGCAAAGCAAAACAAATATGGTTTAAAACAGATTTATATGTTTTTGCAAATGAACTCTTCAAATAAAGATGTGTTTCAGTGCTGAATATAACGCGAAAGATTTTTTTTTTGTTTTCCAGGTTTTGAAATCGCAATTTTTCTATAACTGTGGGAACTGATGTAGAGAAGAAGGTTTTTTTTTTAAATGCACATATCTGTCCAGCATACTGACACAAAAGGGCAGCAAAGCTAATGTCAGGCCGTCAAAACAGAGAAAAATAAAACATCCTGAGGTCTGTATCCTGCGTTCTCGAGTGTGTATAATTGTGTCTGCGTAGGTGAGTGTGTGTTTGAAAGAGCCATTAGGCTTTCTGTTATTAAAGTCTTGTAAGGAAAGGACAATGTCCAGACATCCAAATTTAGCCTAGAAGGTCAGGGAAAAGGTTAGCATGCCAGAAAAAAAAGCCTTAAAATTCTTGTTTGTTCTTGCGTGTGTGTGTGTGTGTGTGTGGGTGTGGATATTTGTGTGTGTGTGTTTATGTGGGGGTGTGTGTGTGTGTGTGTGTGTGGAGGAGCACAGATGCATGTGAGTAGAGTCACAGTAGTCAAAAGTCTAAATCTCATACGTTATGCTTACACTCACTCTTAAAGTGTTTAACCTTAATTGAGTGCAGTGGATTCTGGCATGGCAGTTGTCACTTGGCCGTTCAGTGGAAACGTATGACCTCTATTATACCATTATGTCATTATAAACTGATTTAAAATCAGAACACAAATGCACATTGAAAAAAACATAGCAAGGTCATCCCGCAGCTGCATTGCGATGAACCTCAAAAATATCCTGTAACTTTAGTCCATCTATCGCACCCAGCAGGGCAAGTGTGTGTATTGCATGCTTGCGAGAGATGTGGGAATAATTATGTTAATGTCAAGCTTCTGAAAATATATCTAAGCTAAACGTGTAATTTTAGTTTGCTTTGTAATGTAATTAGCATGGTTAACTGCTAACTTTCCAGATGTGTGTGTGTGTGTGTAGATGGGCAAGTGACAGGTTTCCTCTGTTTACAGCTATCTTTATCAAAACGCATTCCTCTGCTTCACGCACACACACACCCTGCTGTGTCAAAGACAACAGCTCTATACAAACTGCACCTGTTTGACTCATCTTGCTCAGTGTAGGGTCTCACCTGTCCGTGACCCGACTACTAAATCATACATACATGCACACATGGACATTCTCAGCGCACTAAATCAGCACAACTTTATAAATATGCAGCCGTTACTCACACACAGGATTACACACAAAGTGAAACATGAGTTTAAGCACTTCGTTCTCTTACAAAGGCTGGCATGCACACAGGCACAGGGCACATTCTGACAGGTGACCGTAAACTATGACTATTTGTGGCTTTGCAGCATAACAGACATGTCTCATTTTTGAGTCTCAGAGAGATTTTTCTTGCCACCGCCACACATTCTGAACTGATTTTAGACTGCTGGTATTGTAAAAATGGATAACAGGCATAATCAGAATGGAGCTGAAGCATGTGTATATCACAAACCCCCAAATCAAGCTTCACAATTCTAAACTCCAGATTATTAGTTACTTAAAAAAAGTGAGTAAACCCAATTTTATATTGATTAAATGACTTAAAAAGGTTAGTAAACCTCTTGCTTTTAAAGTAACAAGTTGACTTTAAATTGAAAAATGACTATGCCCATTGTAATAGAACTGTTATATATATATATATATATATATAGAGAGAGAGAGAGAGAGAGAGAGAGAATAAAAACATTTTAAGGTTAATATTATTAGCTCCCTTAAGTATTTTTTTTTTCGATTGTCTGCAGAACAAACCATCATTATGCAACAATTTGTCTAATTACCCTAACTTACCTAGTTAGCCTAATTAACCCAGTTAAGCCTTTACATGGTATTTTAAGCTGAAGTCAGGGCTGCACGATATTAGAAAAATCTGACATTGCAATATTTTGTTTTGCTGCGATATATATATTGTGATATGAATATAATTTCACTAGATGAATTAAATAGCTCTATCTAGAAAGATTTCATTAATTTATATCAACTGTGATGATATATATTTGATAATATCTTTATTTTTTAAATCTTTAATAAATAATCTAACCCTGCGCTGTGACTATTGCAGATACTATCGATGCTCAAACGATATATTGTGCAGCCCTAAATACCAGTATCTGGAAAAATGTCTTGTACAATATTACTGTCATCATTGCAAAGATAAAAGATATCAGTTATTAGAAATTTTGTAGACTATTATGTTTAGAAATGTGTTGGAAAATATAGTGGGGCTAATAATTTAATAATTTAGGAGGGCTAGCAATTCTGACTTCAACTGAGTATAGATAAGAGTTCAGACTTTTATCATGGGTTTTGGAAAGAAAATGTATAAAAAAAAAGATGTTTTGTGTTCCAATGAGAGTGTTGCCAGATCTTTTTAGAAAAAAAACCTAGTGACCTAGTCTGACAAAACAAACCCAAAATAAGTGACTGGCCCCACTAAAAGAAGCCAAAATAAGCAGCTCCTGGACCCAACAAAAATGTAGAAACACAGAGAGAGAGAGAGAGAGAGAGAGATAGACTGCCAACAGTCTCACCCACACCACTCAATCAAATAGACAGGCAAACAGCAATCACATTTGATTTATGGAATAAAAGTGATCATTTGGAACAAGATAAAAGTTACCAAAGACATGTTTTTTAATGAAAGTGCTCTGAATTTGCTCCTATCTAGTATTAATGAAAATTACCCAACTTTTCGTTAAGTCTCCTGTTTTATACAGGCATGAGACCGAAACTGACTTCATTATCATGCAGACAGACCCTGACAAAACTTCCATCAATTAAACAAGCCCATCCCCCACCCCTCCGCTGATCCCACCCCCCCACTGAGAGTTCCCAGCATGCTCTCTGAGAAGCATTCTTCCTTTTCTTTTCCGTATGTTATCAATGTTCTCCTCTCTATTTGTTTCCTTAGCGTCTGCAATTGCCAGGTCTCTTTTTCAGCAGGAGCAGCAAGTGCTTATGTTTTATATTTTATGAGAGGTTTCAGATTCAGTTCAATCCCAGCAGACCCTCTGTCTGTGCCTGTCTTCAGTTTATTAAGACGTCGAGCAGTTAGTGACAGTGATTAGAGCTTGTGTTTTACAGACAGAGATGCTGTAATGGGACAGTATTTCACAGCCCCCACACTGAATGCAGACAGTTTGTTTCTCATTTCCTGCACCACTTCAACTCTCAAGCCCAATTTCAGCTGTCGTTTAGAAAGAGCTACTTTCTCATTTCTTCGTTTATCTACACAAGTATGTCTCATGACACCATATAGTCCATCCTAGACGTGTCACATTTATCTCTTGATTTATGTGTGTTGTATTTACAAATGTACTAAAAGTTCCTCTCCTGAATATAAGATGATCTTATATCATTTAAAACATGGAAATTCAGTCTATATATACTGATGTTGTTCCAATGCAATACAGTATACAGACCACAAAGGAAGCAGAAAAACTCCTTCTTGCGATCATCCGTATGATACTGAATGGCATCCAGCAAGTTGTTTGTTTGTATTTGTTCTTTTTTTTTTAAGATGTTAGAATATCAAAGAATGGCCACTTGTTATACATTTATACAGCAGTGTTTGGTGAAAACAAACTTAAACCTAGTGTGTGTTTACACTGTTAGTTCCAGATCAAAGATCCAGATCAAAAAAGGAAATGATACCCTTAGTTGTGTTTTCCCACTGTCATTTTAAGGCCCAATGCTGCATTTATTTTTTGGCTGAATTTGGGATTTAAATGATAAATCTCTAGATTTTTATATTTGAATTAACTACATTTATTCTTATTTTACATAAAGACTATGAAGACAAATGTGGTAAATGTAACCATGTAGGCTATGCAACACATTATGTGCAAAATGTGTTCAATAAATCACAAGGCAGTACTAACATTTTAACATTGCAAACTAAAAACAATGTTTTTGTTTCACCAAACTATGCTGATTACACCATTATAATATCACTTTACTTTCTTTCTACCCTTTATTTGACAGAAATATAAGTGAATACACTCCATTCATTAAGAAACACTAAGCTTGTTTTTTTTAAAAAAGCTTGATGTACAGTACAGATTGCAGTCCTGGTAGCAGGTACGCTGACACTGCATTATAAATACAAAACATATTTCAAAATAAATTATGCATTGCATCCATCTACAGTCACAAACAACCATGAAATCCTACTGCAAAGTCCATCAACACACAAGTCTGTTTAGAAGCCTGCTTTTAGATGTTAAACTAAAAATAATCACATTTCCAATACCTTTAATATCCACATTTATCTTGTTCCATAAAAATGTCATAGCATATTTAAAAGACCACAGTTTTAAAATGACATAAGGTAATATCCATATGCAATTGCCTAGTTTTATGTCGCTCTTTTAGCCTAGATAAAAATCATGCATATAAATATGAAGGAAATACTGTTAGTTCTATCATTAAAAAGTAAACTTCCTTTAAAATTCGATGTATTTTACATTTACTGTCCAACAAAATGTATGTTTTAGTGGCATTCCAAGTTTATGAAGTTTAGCGTAAACTTAAATTCAGAAGGCTCATGCACCCCTTAAGCAGAATGAAATTAAATTCATGGGGAATCTACCTGTGAAATGTAAATTAAACACTGAGGGAAACACCACATCCCAGAGAAAGCACATGTGACTGTCAGATCATCTCACTACTTCAGAATACACATATTATATTTTATGTGTTATTTTAAAGCCGGTGATATAAAGCATAACACATGTTTAGGTCAAATTGGATTGTGTACTTTCCAGCAGCAGTTTTCTCTGTTTCCTGTGCTCTTAACTAAACTATTGTGGATTGATATGACCAGTATTACCTCATACCATATATATGTATAAATCAGTCTATTGTAAAAACTCTATACTGTCCATCTCTACTGCAAACTTATTGATACAGAACAAAATATATTATTTTATGATTTTTTAATGCATATTAGTGGCTTATTTATGTGGTGGCCAAGATTGTGCAAAAAATATTTTAACAAAGCAGATTCTTTGTTAAATTACTGTTGAACTGAAGTGGAGGAGAGGTTTATTTTAGTTAGAATGAGTGAGTGAGTTATCTTTATGTCACCAGAGTAAACTAAGCTTGCTATTGAGTTGTGTTGTGGATGAAAAATAGATTAAATTATAATTATACTCGACAAAGACATGTATTTAGAGTTATATTTTGTGGGTTTAACATATATGAAAACATAGTCAGGAATTATTATCAACCTATGCATAAACAGATTCATGCAGTTCTTAAAGTTTCTTGGTGTCCTTTCACTCCAGAAAAAAATTACAGTAAAAGCTGAGTGATGTGACATGATGCATTAAAATGTTTACGTGTGTTTGTTGCTTCATTACAAACATACGCAGCAAATTTCATAATATACATGTTAAACTAGCAAAAAATACTTTTTAAACAGGCCTTATGCCTCTTGAGTGGCAATGAATACATTTTTTATTTGTATATCCCGCATTTTGCTTTTTGAAACACTGTTAACAGATCATATGCACTGCTGCCTGCTTCACAGAACTGCTTATTTTTTCTTAATGCCTGTCCCATTTTCAAAATAAGAGTCACACACACATACATACATTCATTCATTCATTCATTTTCTTTTTGGCTTAGTCCCTTTATTAATCTGGGGTTGCCACAGCAGAATGAACCGCCAACTTATCCAGCATATGTTTTACGCAGTGGATGCCCTTCCAGCTGCAACCCATCACTGGGAAACATCCATACACACTCATTCACACACATACACTACGGCCAATTTAGCCTACCCAATTCACCTATACCGCATGTCTTTGGACTTGTGGGGGAAACCGGAGCACCAGGAGGAAACTCACATGAACACAGGGAGAACATGCAAACTCCACACAGAAATGCCAGCTGACCCAGCCGGGGCTCGACCCAGCGACCTTCTTGCTGTGAGGTGATTGTGCTACCCACTGCACCCAGTCACACATACATAGTAAATATAATATTATTTTAGATAAACTTAAAAATAAGGGAAAAAATTATCATTGTTGTAATCTCACTAGGAAAGTTGTGACAAATCAAACTCTTTCTAGGACGTGCATATTACTAATTCCCTGTGGATTATGAGTGTGTTTTGTTACATCTGGCCTGTTTTAGCCAGGATATTGTTTGAGGCATTCCATATAGCCTACGTTTTTCTGTTTGCTTGTGTAACCACCATACATTTAGATGTGTTTTGTCCATGTGGTGTTTGTGTTTCAGTCAAACCACACTAAGGTTTACATGGCAGTATTCGCACTTATTCAGGTGAAACGCACTAACAGAACAATTGCACCAGAGTGTGTTTTAATCAAACCAAACCCGACAAGAGTGAACACACCCTTGATATATTATTTAACGAAAAGTTTGACCTTTACTGTTTGCCTTCATACATGACTGCACATTCATGAAACTCTATTAGTGCAGCAGCTCACTCCACCTCACCCATAAAAAGCACACAAGTGAACTGTTTTGATAAATCAAAATGAATAAAACATGAAAAACAATGCCTAGAAATCCCCAAAGAAGTATCCATGATGTTTCTTCACTGAGACTTCTCAGATATCTCAGAACGGGAGCTACGGTTGTCAGATGAAAGTCAGAATAACAATTGGCATATAACTTGCTATTGCGATGAATATAACAGATATATTTACCTCATGGATTGTGTTTTTTTGTCTCCTCTCAAGTCATTTTGATTTCTCACTATTTTTGAGCTTGCATGCGAACAATCTCATGAATGACACAGTTGTTAAAATTATTATGTGAACAAGTTCAAGTAGAAGTTTCACAATAAAAGTTGTCTTAGAACAACAACAGAGAGAGTAAAGGATTCTACACATTTCAATTCAGAGTAAAATTAAAGGTGACACGGTGGTTCAGTGGTTAGCACTGTCACCTCACAGGAAGAAGGTCACTGATTCGAGTCCCGGCTGGGCCAGTTGGCATTTCTGTGTGGAGTTTACATGTTCTCCCCGTGTTCGTGTGGGTTTCTTCTGTGTGCTCCAGTTTCCCCCACTGTCTAAAGACATATGATAGGTGACTTAGATAAACTAAATTGGCTGTAGTGTATGAGTGTGTGTGCGAATGCGAGAGTGTATGGGTGTTTCCCAGTACTGGGTTGTGGCTGGAAGGGCATCCGCTGCGTAAAACATATGCCGGAATTGTTGACAGTTCATTCTGCTATGGTGACCCCTGATAAATCAAGAACTAAGCCGAATGAAACAGAATGAATGAATATCCCTTTAAAGGAACACTCCATTTTTGGGATATAGGCTCATTTTACAAGAGTTAAACAGAGTTTAAATTTCACCTACAAGAGTTAAATTTCACCTTGAGTTTAACAGTTGAATTTTGCCATCTTTAAATCCATTCAGAACTTTTAGCTTAGCATCATTGAATCAGATTAGACCATTAGCATCTTGCTCAGAGAATTCAAAAAGAGTTTAAATCTTAAATCTATTTAAATCATGACTCTTTTGTAGTTACATCGTGTACAAAGTCCTACAGAAAATTGTAGTTTTCTAGACTGATATGGATAGAAAATATTCTCTCGTAAAAATCAAGGATCTGCTGTACCATGGCTGCAGCAGGCGCAGTGATATTATGGTACTATTTTCAGGTGCTGCATAATATTATTGCGCCTGCTGCATCTTTAAATTATCTTGATTCTTTTTTATTATTATTATTATTGTTTTAGTTTAATGTTGTAATTTTCTCAAATGAACTTGCCATAGTTTCTTCTTTAAATTTGAATTGCAGAATTATTACAAAAAGCTGGCAGGAGAAGAGAGAATAACCTGGCTGTGTGTGTTTGGGTTGATGATGGGGTGGAGGAGTGATTTCAGCAAGGAGGAGACACAAAATCACGCAGCATGACTCCTCTCCAGAGGGGAAGAGAAACAGAGTGATATACACCTCGTCGGTCTGGGGTCATTGTGCGAGTTTAGGTTAGCTTTCATCGCTGGAATGATAAACCGTCTGCAATATTCCATTTGTTCTGGAGGAGAAAGCGAGAGGAGCGCAGAACTTTGATCTGTCTGCAGTAGATCAGTTTGGGAAGCCTTTCATTATTCTGTATTTAATCTAATGCAGATACACGCCTTCTTTCTTTCATTCCTTCTTTCTTTATGTTCATTCTTTTTTAAATGTACTTATGTTAAGTATATTTAATTATATAAATATTCTATGTTTTTTGCTTATGTTTTTTTATGATCTATTTGCTTTTTTTATCAACAGTGCTATTTTAATATCAATGAGATACTATTGCAGTATACCATTATACTTTTATAGTGTAGTATAGTATTTTGTCTTCATATTCAATTAAAATTAAAAATGCAGCTTTGAAAATATGTGATTTATTTCAGTTAACATTTAACTGAAATAACAAACATTTTTTTATGGTTTTAATACAAGTTCATTTGTAGTTTTTAAGTGGGGAGTGCAGTTCAAATGTTACCCATGTATAAGTGCACTTAAATGCGACACTTATTAAGAGTCGTTAGGCTTAAGTGATCTAGTTTATAATGTGAATAATGTAGGCAGGTGTAGCTTGTGAGTGTGGATTCACAAGATTCAGTACCGGTGTTTAAGTTTGTCATTGGCTTGCTATTGTATGCCGTTTTTTCCCTTAACAGATCTTGCAACATTAAAGAAAATTTATTTTTTTCCTAATTTTTTGCATCATACATAAAGCATTTAAAAGTTTCATTAAAGGTATAGTTCATGCAAAAATTAATATTGCCTCATAATTTATTCTCCCTCGTGTGATTTTAAACCTTAATGAGTTTCTTTCTTCTGTTGAACACAAAAGAAGATTGAATTTTTTAAAGAATGCTGGTTGCTGGAACCCAAAGACTTGAATAGTAGGCAATACAAAATACTATTGAAGTCAATAGATGCCAGCTCTCTTCTTCAGCTCTCTTGTGTTCAACAGAAGAAAGAACGTCCTGGTTACGTACATAACCCACGTTCCCCGAATAGGGAACGGAGACGTGTGTCTGATACCAGACACATGGGAGAGTGTATGGAAAACACCACAGCAGCTAAGCCCGTCACGCTCCTGATGTGAAGTTTGCCAAGCATAGCGTGAGCACACAAGCATCACCAAGAGCACAACCTTTCAACGTCCTCTAGGCCCTTAGTTACCATTACATGGGAATAGTAGAAAATTTAGATCGGGGTTGTAATGAGCTTTTCTTACCTAGCTAATATAGACTAGGGATTTTAGACATACGACAGTACGTTGGGAAAGCGTACCGGGCCCTGAAGGGGGAGAACGCTGCGGTGGCCACCTGCTACCCAAGAGGGGAGACTTGATGGCAATAAGAACATATGGACTAACCCTATGGAGGGGGAGTGCTACATATGATAAGCTGGTTAGCGGGTAGGGAATACACAAGTCTACCTGGTCAGGGGGAACACTCCGTGGCTGAAATAAGCATATGGGATCACCATGGGGGACCGCACATAGCTGGTACCGAACATCAGCATGTGGGCATACCAACACGGGCATATCCAGACATCACAGTGAGCCAAGCACTCGACTCCTCCGCTGAGTCGGGTGATGGGGGCCTCGGAGGAATTCTCTAGTGTTTGCTAGGTGGGAAAATTACTAGCAGAATAAAAAAGTTGCACGCATCTCTGGGTTAGGGAGCATGGCGCAGCAAGCATTTTTGAAACCGAGCTTAATTTCCTCCAGTAATTTACCCAGTAATCGGGAGGAAACCAGCTCCACTCGAAGATTATAAAATCTCGTGAATGTGTTAGGTGTTGCCCAGCCCGCAGCTCTACTTAATCTGTTAAGAGGCACAGCATACTCACGCCGAAAAGGAGGCACAGCTCTTTTAAGTGTGCTCTCTCTCCGGGGGGATACGGCTCGCCCTGGCACACGAGCGAGGGCGATGGCATAAACTATAAAGTGGACCAACCTCTGCTTTGATATGGCACTTCCCTTCTGCCGATCACCACAGAAAAGAGCTGCTTAGAGACATATGCTGTACGTGTCACATTAAGCACAGTGTGCAGACATAGCAATGAAAGGGCCGGGTCTGCCTCCTCAGCGCTTGAAGGTTCACTACCTGATATTAAAAGGGGTGGTAGGAACCTTGGCACATAGCTGAACCGGGTCTCAGGTAAACGTGAGAGTAGGCCAGTCTGATTTCCTGGCACGATTTGCTGACCGAAAATGCCACCGGAGTCCTAATCCTCCTGAATGATACCAACGCGACCAGCAGAGCTGCCTTTATGGACAGAAACTTATAGATACTGAATCGAGTGGCACAATGGACCTAACCATAACCACTGTGGCTAGAGAGATCCCAAGAGGGCAAGAGAGGGGGGCGGAGATGGAATTAACCATCTCGCGCCACACGCCTCTGAGGAACCGGCTGATGAGGTTATGCTTTCCCAGTGCCCCACAGGGAATGGAGATGGCAGCATGCCAAACCTTTAGTGTGGAGGGTGACAGCCTGTACTCCAGTTATGCTAAAGGAAGAAAACACAACACTAATCTGGCATGTCCAGGGGATTCCACTACAGGACATAGGCTTGCCTATACAGGGTGCTCTAGCCTGAGCGACGGTGTTAACCATCGACTGATAGGTCACCTAAGTCCACCCCGCTCTGTCTATAAACCATCCATGGAGGTTCCAAAACCCTGCACGGGTGCCAGAGGGTGCCCATCCCAGAAAAAGGAAGTACTTCTTCTGGGGAATTCATCAAGGAGAGCCATTACGAGGAGTGTGAGTCTGGAAACTCAGGTCCGGTTGGGCCAAGGAGGCGCAACGAGCGAGACCCGCTCCTTGTCTCCCCGACCTTGCACAGAGTCTGTGTGAGCAGGCTCACTGGGGAAAAAACACATATTGCGTAACCCTGGGGCCAGGGGAAAGCAGCTGGCGAAGGGACACTCGGGAGAAGCAGCAGGATGACCGGGGCCTCTCTGAAGCATGCCCATAACAGCTGGACCGTGCTGGGGTGGAGTCTCCATTGTCCCGGAATGTAACTGTCGTGTTACATTGTAAGCTGGTACAGTAGAGCTCATCCAGGATATGAATGGGATGCAGCTATTTGGCTGCATGACTCCGGAGGAGCAGATGGCGAGCGAGCTGAGACATGCGGCGGTAGCGCACATCACCCAAACGGTTGATGTACGATATCGAAGCCGTGCTGACCGTCCGAACCAACCCGTGTCTCCCCCTCCGTACCGGTAGGAACTGGCTGTTTCCGAGAAACACTGGCAACAGCTTCAGACAATTGAAATGCCAATGCAACCGAAGTCCAGTTTATGAACCTGCTGCTGCATGCTCGATACACACAGCCCGCCAGCCCGTACTGGAAGCATCTGTCAGAGTAACAGCATGACTGGACACTTGTTCTAAGGGCTTCCAGGCCCGTAGAAGGCAAGGTCCATCCAGGGTCTGAAGGTGCGGCAAGACAGGATGGTGATCGCGAAGTCAGCGCTGATGTGGTCTCATATGAGCAAATAAGCGGCATGATAGAGGCTACAATGTCATATTCCCCAGGAGCCTCTGAAAAAATTCAGTGAAACCACTGTAACTGCCAAATTTATCAGACAGGGCAGCGCTATCCCAATGCGCTATTAGTAAAACGCACCGTGATGGAGACCGAGTCCAGCTCCAACCCGAGATAAGAGAAGCTCTGCCCGGGGGAAAGCTTGCTCTTTCTCGGTTGACCTGAAACCCCGACAGGCAGAGGTGCCGGATGCACCAGGTCCCTGTGCATAATCGATTAGTTCAGAGACCTGAAAAAAATAATAAACCAGTCAATGAAATATCAAAAAATGCAGAAGCTTGTGCACCGAAGAGGCACAGGGCATCCTCCACGCATGGAAACAGGGACAGCCCGAAGGGGACGACCATTTACTGGCCTGTTCAACCCCCGTTGCACTCCGGAAAAAACACGGTTTAAGGAGGGAGAGAGCGAGACATGGAGTGAGCGTCCTTCAGGTCTATAGTTGCAACCAATCCCACAGACGGACGCACTGGGGGATGCGTTTCTGCATAAGCATCTTGATCGGCATCCTGAACAGATGACAGATCAAAACGCGCAGATAAGATTGGTATAACCCTTCGCTCTATTGGGTACGATGAAGTGGGGGCGTAAACCCACTGTTCATCTTGGCTGGAGGGACCGGCTCGATTGTGTCCTTCGCCAGAAGGATAACAATCTTCTCACGCGAGACAGGGGTGGCATAGTGATGACCTCTTAAATACACACCCATGAACTCGGGAGGCCAACAATTGAATTGAAATTGAAACGCATAGCCGAATCTGACCATCCACGTAAGCTACTACGACGGGCTGAGCAGCGCTAACCAGGCTGACAGAGTCCGAACGAGCAGCATCACCGGAACAATCGCTGACGTACCCACGGAAGGGCAGCTTCGGGATAGGGAGTGCTCACCCCGAGAAGCGGAGCGCCCCAAAGAAGAGCTGAAAATAAGAGACTTTTACCTTCCCCCAGGATCCCACGGAGAGGCTGGAGGTGCGAGAGAAGGAGTCCATTCTCTGGCGCCCTCAAAGCCTGTGGCGAAGTGCACCAAACCTGAGAGCTGGAAGGCAGCACTTCCCATGCTGGCATTAATTGGACTTTCACACCCAGAGGGATCAGCTCTTTTCGGATCACTAGATTTATTCGCGGGAGGGAGCCCCAGGCCTCCACCAGGGAAAGAACGGTCCTCCTCCTCTCCAAGCGGCCAGTGGAACGAGCTGTGACAGCGGAGCGTTTTGCAGCCGTGGGAAGAGTGCTCTCAGCAAGGAATACTCAGCACGGACGGGTCTGGTGGGGGAGCAGTTTTCTGAGACCACCAAGAGGTGACCTGTTCCATCGCACACAGCTGATCTCTCACCACCGAGGACTCCTGGGTAAAGTCCCCAATAGTGTCGGCGAGTAGGCCTGCCTGGGATATGGGCACACCAAGAAAGCGCACTTTGTCCAAGGGTGGCATTTCTTGAAGGTCATGCCACCGAAAGTCGACCACCGTGCAGTGCTTATGTATAAGCTTGGGGAAGAACCGCCCCTGTGCAGCACAGACAGGTGATGCCGTGATGCAGGGCAGCAGTGGCATTGCCCGCAGCGATGTGGGCTCTGGCTATGAGAGACACAGATAACCCACCCGCCTTGGATGGGGGTCTCAGCTTACTCCTCCAGGTGGCGCGTCCCCACTGGCCGCCTTGCCATCAGCCATCATGTCTGACTCAAGAACCGTGACCACGCATCGCACCCCGTAGGATGGTAGCGAGCCCGGTCTGTCATCGGAGCATGACAGCCTGCCTCCGATGTTGCGATGGGCGTCTGATCTCCGGTGTCATCAAGCAGAGCGCGGGCATCCCGGGGGATGAACCGACACAACCACTCGAAGCTTGGATGGAGCGCGCTGTGAAGGAGTGGGGGGTCTGCGGGCCTGGAGGCGACAAATAAACCCCCACTGTGATCATCAGATCTGCCTGCGTGCTAACCGCTTTCACGGGGAGCAACTGGGGTGGCTTGGAAGCAGTGATCTCAACTGTGCAACAGCCAGGCCATTACAGTGAAACCACAAGCTGTCCGCGAGCACTGCAACGACATGCTGGACCCCCAGACCTGTGATGCGGTACCCGTGCCCATCATCTGGAGATAGGAACCACCGCATCCAGAAACGCACAGTCAGAACAGCGTCTTGAAAAGACGAGTTGATTGACTGTGTTGCTCTCTTAGGAAAATCTGGTCTTTTAATGGAAACTGCTCTTTTTGTGCACACCAGCGAAGCGCCCAGGGAATAGGGAAGCCTAGATCGGCCATCAATGTCGCATCATTTCCCGCACTGGTGAATAAAATGATTTCAATCTTGAAATCAGGTTGGCAGATAGAGTGTCTTCAGTCTCGTGAGAGGCTCTGAAGCAAGATTTTAAATGCTCACTCACAGCAGCCGGCTGATATATCTCAATAATGGCTAATCGCCTTCAGCTGTGGAGCTGAGCTCCACCAATTCATTTGGCTTTCATTGGCCTGTTTTCTTCTGGCGAACTCACATATGTCTGGTATCAGACACACGTTGTAGTTCCCATGAAGGGGAAACTCAAATACATAGGTTTTGAACAAGTGGAGGGTCAATAAATTATGGAATTTTTATTTTTGGATATTTGGTTTCATGCACATTGTATGATAGATAGTTCATATAGCATGGTGTCATGACATAATTTCAGTATCACTGACTAGAAAACGATTATTTGTCAAACTTTGTTAAACACTGATGTGTTTAATATAACACTTTCCAAAAGCAAAAGGTTACTTTTTTGTCACAAGAAAACCTTTTAGTCAAATTTGTTATCTGTGATTGTATTATCTAAAGATATGTCCAGACCAGCATTGATGGACAGTAAATAAACATTTTTACATCAACGCTTTACTTAAGTACATATTTTTTATATCTAAAAATATATCTTTAATAACTTTATTGAGATACTTTTATGTTAGGAAACATTTAGTTTTACTTTACTATGTTCCAAAACAAAATATTATACTTTTGTCTCCACTACATTTTCAAAATGAAGCTGATTAAAAGTTTTTTAAAGGGGAGAATTTGTCACCTTCTCAGAGATGAGATAATGGTGTTTAATATGTGAAAAGCTTAATTTTATCAATTAAATTGGTTAACAAATTGCACTGAGCAGTTTGTGAACTGGACTGACATCTGTTTACGAGTCAACAACTCACTGAATTAAATTATTCATTTAGAGTAAGTCTTTAGTAAATGATTCACTGATTCAATCAATCCATTCAGCATGAATTACTAGTAAATGATTCACTGATTCAAACAATCCATTCAGAGTGAGTCTCCAGTAAATCACTCACTAATTCACATTATTTGTTCAAAGTGAGTAAATCATTTACTGATTCAAATTATTCATTCAAAGTGAGTCTTAATGGGATAGTTCACCCAAAAATGAAAATGTAATCACTATTTACTCATCCTCAAGTGATTCCAAAGCTTTATAAGACAAAAAAAGAAGTACTTTTTCACTATGACTCAAGTAATATTGAAAATGAGGACTTTATACTTCTACTGGAGTAGTGTACTTTGTATACTTTGTTCGCCACTGCAGACCGGCAGTCTACCAACAACTTAACAGGGACATCACAGTACAGACAGAGACTAGTGAAATGAAGTGACAGAAGTTTCTGCCGGTGTCAATGAGACTCAACACTTACATTCTACCAACAGCTCATACGCTCACAAAGACCAGAGATAACTTGATAAGTTTTATCGCTGCATAATAACTACCACATAGCCAATGGCATGTGTATGCTGTAATCTGCGTAGTCTAATGTAATGTAACGCAATCTGCCCTGTTAAATTGATTTAGCACTGTTATCAGAATAAATGAGCTTTGATTTATAACCGAACATTAGAGATATACTAGATAAAGAGAGGGAGGGAGACAGAAGAGAGAGAGAGAGAGATAAAGTTATCGCTTTTGCTGCCAAATTCTTCTTGCCTTTAATCATGTTTTCAAAAATCGTCCAGTCTTTTTCACACAGACAGTAACATTTGCTTTTTGGACAAGCTCATTATGTACAAAAGCAGTAAATACCGCAAGTTCTGCAGCTCACACACATCTGTCTGGCTCGCTCTTGTTTAAGTTGGATCTTTTCTGCATTTTCGACTCTCTGACGTAATGCGAGGACTTAAATAACACAGTGGGATGGCAGATGTGATTGTGGGGATGTTGAGAGATAGAAAGAGTGTAACTGTTCCTTCTGGGAAAGGTGCAAAAGTAGATTAAGATCCCGAGGGTGGAAGCTTATCTGTGTATGAAGCGTTACTGATTAACTTACCTCATGCATACGTTAAACACATAATTACAAAAGCCAAATACAAACAGACCTGTCCAGACCTGCCCTTCTGAGCTTCTGTCAACAGTTTTATGTCTGATATGCAAAACAAAAAATATATATTTGGTCTGAAAACTGACAATGGAAGAATGTCTCATAAAAGTAAAACGCAACCAGTAAACTTGACCAAACAACTTGATCACTCATCTCATATGGAAATCTGATACATGGCAATATATACAAATTACATATATGAGATACAAGTTCATATTTGAATTTGACATATAATATACAAGGGCCTCACAGTGGCGCAGTGGGTAGCACGTTCGCCTCACAGCAAGAAGGTCGCTGATCGCTGGTTTGAGCCTCGGCCGGGTCAGTTGGCGTTTCTGTGTGGAGTTTGCATGTTCTCCCTGTGTTGGCGTGGGTTTCCTCCGGGTGCTCCGGTTTCCCCCACAAGTCCAAAGACATGCGGTATAGGTGAATTGGGTAAGCTTAATTGTCTGTAGTGCATGAGTGTGAATGGGTGTGTATGGATGTTTCCCAGAGATGGGTTGCAGCTGGAAGGGCATCCGCTGCATAAAACATATGCTGGATAAGTTGGCGGTTCATTCCGCTGTGGCGACCCCAGATTAATAAAGGGACTAAGCCGAAATGAAAATGAATGAATATAATATACAGTTGAAGTCAGAATTAATAGCCCTCCTAAATTATTTGCCCCTCTGTATATTTTATTCGCTAATTTCTTAACATATTAGTTTTTATAACTAAATTCTAATAACGGATTTCTTTTATCTTTGTCAAAAATAAAAACAAAACAAAACAAATAAGTCTTTCTCCAGAAAAAAAAATCCTTGCTTTGAGTAATATTTAAAAAAGAAAATAATTCACAGGAGGGCTTTTTGAATTCAATTGTATATATCATATAGGCAACATATATTTAAAATGTTGCAAAGATGGCTTTTTGCACGTGTATTTTTTTAACCGTCGGAATTATATTTTATTATACTCACATAGGCCTCACGGTGGTGCAGTGGATAGCACATTCGCCTCACAGCAAGAAGGTCGCTGGTTCGAGCCTCGGCTGGGTCAGTTGGCGTTTCTGTGTGGAGTTTGCATGTTCACCCCGTGTTGGCGTGGGTTTCCTCCGGGTGCTCCGGTTTCCCCCACAAGTCCAAAGACATGCGGTATAGGCAAATTGGGTAAGCTAAATTGTCCGTAGTGTATAAGTGTGAATGGATGTTTCCCAGAGATGGGTTGCAGCTGGAAGGGCATCCGCTGCATAAAATATATGCTGGATAAGTTGCCGACCCCCATCTGGGGGCGACCCCAGATTAATAAAGGGACTAAGCCGAAATGAAAATGAATGAATATACTCACATATTTAAAATTCTAGCTAAAATATTTGAACATATATATATATATATTTATATATATGTTTGTAATTACAGTGGTTGAAAAATGATGTATGCAAGCAGCCGTTTTTGTAATATTTCGAAATATTTGTTGCATTTTATGTATGTCATATACAGTATGTCAGTTGCATATATTGCCATATATCAGATTTCTATGTGCAATCAACCTTTCCACGGAAGGACTTGAGAGGCAGTTTGAAGCTATGTCTGTAATGTTATTTCTTTTCATTTGCATTTTTAAACAGATCC
This sequence comes from Danio choprae, assembly GCA_903798125.1. Lineage (NCBI taxonomy): Eukaryota > Metazoa > Chordata > Actinopteri > Cypriniformes > Danionidae > Danio > Danio choprae. The sequence continues at coordinate 960,564 of CAIGQW010054193.1, forward strand.
TAATCAGATTCAACAGTAGCAAATAACGGCACATTTGTGGCACGTGGCACTGTCATCGGGTACACAAGTTTAAGTCTTGCCCGTGTCATTTCCTGGTCCCATTTCCTGCTCTCGTTCCCTCTTGTTTCCTGTCTGTCTTCTGTTCTGTCCATTAAAGACATAAAATCTCTGTAAATAAAAACAGCTTTAGTAGCAGTCCAGCAGCTGTGCATCCCATCAGACATCAGTGGTGGATTGGTACTTGGGCTGATGTCCTACTCAAGGGTTTCTGTTTTAAATAAATAGTAAATCATATATTCTAATTGCTACTATATAAAATGCACTCCAATTTCTTGCAACACTCTACATGCAGCTTTGAATTTTTGTTTTGTTTTGTTTTGTTTTGTTTTGTTTGCCTCTTGACTTAAAAACAATGAAACTTTAAATTGAATGTAAATAAACTTGTTGGTTATTAATGGCTTGACATAATTGCTTATGTTTAATGGATTAAGAATATAATAATTATAAATCGTCTAGGGGCAGCACGGTGGCGCAGTGGTTAGCACAATCGCCTCACAGCAAGAAGGTCGCTGGTTCGAGCTTCGGCTGGGTCAGTTGGCATTTCTGTGTGGATGGTTGCATGTTCTCCCCTTGTTGGCGTGGGTTTTTTTTTGCTCCGGTTTCCCCCACAAGTCTAAAAGCATGTGGTATAGGTGAATTGGGTAGGGTAAATTGTTCGTAGTGTATGTATGTGAATGAGAGTGTGTGGATGTTTCCCAGTGATGGGTTGCAGCTGGAAGGGAATCCGCTGCGTAAAACATATGCTTGATAAGTTGGGTGTTCATTCCGCTGTGGCGATCCCAGATTAATTAAGGGACTAAGCTGAAAAGAAAATGAATGAATGAAATCATCTAAAATAATTATAATAAATAATCCTAAATAAAATCAATACATTTTATATTATTAAGTGTCTTACTAACCTTTAATTTGAAGCAAGATAAATGAGAGGAGTGATTTTATTTCTTCAGAGATGTGTCATTTTGCTCACAGCTGATTGGTTGAATCTCTACACCAGAACATAACCTACCCCGCTTCAGGTTAGCTGTGTAGCATAAGATACCACAACAACAAAAAGCGATTAAAGCTGAGCTTCTTTCATGATACCAAAACCTCAGAATTGATGCAAACTAAACTTAAACTGAACTAATCTGACTTCATGGTACAGGTCCCTGGTTTAAATCAGGTTAATTTTAAAAGCTATATATGTTTATTTCTTAAATTAGCACCTTGTCTCAATAGCATTAATACGGAGCATAAGTGTACATGACAGTGAGTGTTTGTTTTTTTTTTAAATAAAGGTTGTATAGAGTTCACATATTTAGCATTTATCGATTCTTTATATTAATAGTCTGCTTGCTCAGTATATTTCCTACACATTATACTCTTACTAAATTATGAGGGCAGCTCTCCAAACGCTACAGTTCAAAGCCAGATATCACAAGACATACTAATTCATCTGACACTAACTACTAAGAAAATTTCCCAACGAGCCAATGCGACGCAGTGGCATGTGAAGTGGAACTCACACACATCTGGAATCGAAATCCGTTTTCAATCAAAATAGATCATATTTAGCTGAAAAACAGGCATGTTTTCCTGTCTGAAATATGACTGGTGTTGGCACACTGATTAAATTCTCATGCAGTTCAGGTTCCTCTGCTGTTTATTTTAAAAACATATTTATATATACATAATTCAAAGACCTCCAGATTTGTTGGCCGAAGAGCGGTTCTATATACAGCAAATGCCTAAATGAATTTGATCAGTGATAACTTCTCATTCACTCTCCAGGATCTTTCATTTCACTAGATGTGATTATATCAGTCAGCTAGGAAGAATATAAAAGTTATTAGGAAGGATAAAGTAACACAAAACTTTTCATTGTTTCCGTGAAACCGCTAAACCTTCATTTTCTCTTTAGGGTCAGAAAGATTTCAATGGGCCTTTTAATAGCACAAAAATAGACTTTCTATTGAAGTATCAGGTTAAGATTTAATGCTTTTTTCTAGCCTTATGAGAAATTATTATACACGAAATTTCAACTTGCCTGCAGTCTTTAAACATCCTGCATGAAAAATTGTCTTTGGAGTCTCAGAGAACACATTGAGAATGTGAAAGAATGAAGAAATAACAAAGATTTTCTGATTGTTGGACTCACCATAAAAGTGCAACGCATTCAGCGCTTTACTGTCATATGTTTTATTGTGTTCTTATTCACAGTGTCTCTTGAATCACCCTGAAGTGGGTTAAGTAAGGCATAAATTACATCCAGGCAGTTGTTACTGCAAAATAAAGCCCAACAGGCTTATCGGCAGAATAAATCGACATGAAGCAGAGAGCCATTGTATAAGCCTGAAGAACTTTATTCTATGAAAACAACTGCCTGGATGTACTTTATCTCGCTTTTTACATGGTTACCTTCCATAAAATATAAAAATGAAGCTTATACATATTTTATAAATTTTTTCAATAGTTCACACTTAGCTGATGATTGATAATAAAGCGTATTTGGCATGGTGTCCCGGGAGAGAGCCCTGAGCTCAGAATATCCTTGAGGCTCCCTCCCGTTTGAAGGGCGAGAGGGGAGTTTGAGCTCAGGTAGGTCTCGAGAACTCCCCTGCTGTGAACGTGCTGAGATATAGCTGGTTAAGAGTTGTCTTAATATGCTACTTTGAAGTAGTCAATTTACTTATGATGTATGCCTTTGGACGGTGGGAGGAAACCGGGAAGCCCGGGGAAAACCCACGCGAGCACAGGGAGAACATGTCAACTCCACATAAAATCGCCAACCGGCCTGGTGAGGGGCCATACCAGTGGCGCTCTTGCTGTGAGGCAACAGTGCTAACCACTGGGCCGCTGGGCTGCCCGATCAGGAATAGGGGTGGAAGGGGGGATTCTTCAAGACGAAGATGATTGGAGTGGAAAACTCTGGTTATTTATAGTGTGTCAGTATTCGTCTGATTGGTGCAATATACAGAGCTGATGCGGTACCACCCGTGTTCAATCATAAGCATGTGATTGAAGTGAAGAGTTCACACTTAGCTGATGATTAATAATAAACCTTGTTTGGCATGCTGTCCCGGGAGAGAGCCCTGAGCTCAGAATATCCTTGAGCCCGAGGCTCCTTCCCGTTTGAAGGGCGAGAGGGGAGTTTGAGCTCAGGTAGGTCTCGAGAACTCCCCTAAATGCTTTTAGCTCAGGACAGCAGCCGCATATTAAAAAAAACCGAAGATCAATGCTATATCCGGCTGCTGGATATAAAATTGAAAGGTGGAGAAGGAAAGAGAGGCTCCTGCGGGAGCAAAGTTGGAAACAGGCTTTTGAGAGAGTCTGAGTATAGGCTTGGGAGGGGCTGTGATTGACTCTGTGGTAGTCAGATTTGAGGGATGCTCCTGCAGTTGTCGGACCCAGGGTGGACGGGCTCTTGCTGGAGTCGGGGTAGGTTTTCAGGTGGTGAGGACTCCTGCAGGGGAGGACAGGGGGGGCATGACTCCAGGGGGAGTTAAACTCGGAAAGACTTCGTGGGAGCTTTGAGGAGTGATGGCCTATGCGAAAAGAAGAAAGAGTAGCGGAGGAACTCGATGCTGGAAAGAGGGAAAAAGGAGCGGAGTCACTCGACGCTAGAAGGGGGTTGGGAGTTTGAGGTGGGGAGAGGAGAGGAGTTGGAAGAGGGGGGGGTGGATCGGAAGCATTCAACACTGGAAGGAAAGGAAGGAGATGCGGAGGAACTCAACGCTATGAAATAAAGAAACAGGAGGTGCGGTGGAACTCGACACTAGAAAAAGCAAAAAAAGATTTATATTGGCCGGAGCAGGTTGGGTGGAGATGCGGCGATGGCGTTTGTGATTGACTCTGGGGGAGTCAGAGCGCTGGGGGCAAACTCTGTGGGAGTTAGAGCTGTAAGGTTGGACTCCTACAGTAATCTGGGAAAGGAACGCTGGAAAAGGGGTAGAGAGTTAGAGGTAGGAGGAGGAGAGGAGCTGGAAGAGGGAGGGGATGGAGATAAAGAGCGAAAGCGTTCGGCGCCGGAAGGAAGGGAAGGACATGCGGAGAAACTTGACGCTAGAAAGGAGAGGAAAGGAGATGCGGAGAAGCTCAACACGGGAAGGAAGCAAAAGAGAAGTTGTTTTTTTTTGTTTTGTTTTTTTTTATTTCACTAGTGGCCTGGGAGGGGCAGTGATTGACTCCTGGTGGGGATCCGGTGATCTGGTGGGGATCCGTGAATTGATTTATGGAAAAAATTGGATCCCACTTAGGTAGCTTCTAATGGAGCTGGCTTGTATGTTTAAGAACGTGTTGGTGAGATATGAATGAAGATCCGAATGTTGGATGAAGATATGAATGTTGGATGAAGATCCGATTCTGAAGCCAATAGCCAAACTCTGAAATGAGAAACGAGAGAGAGAGAGTCAGCATTTAGATTTTTTACAACATGATACATGTACAGCATGTACAGTCATATGGTGAGCTTGGGAATATGGGGCGTGGGTTGGCTGGTGATCCTGGAAGTTCCTCTTTAAGGCAGAGTAGGCGAAGTGGTGGTGCAGTAGAGTTTTAACCCTTTAGTGATCTTGCAAATTGCTTAAAATGCAAATTTATCTGCCGCCGAGTTGATAGATAAAACGTTATTCAATTTGTCAGAAGCGTCCTCCTCCGATTCATCACAGTCAAGTGGGAAGTTTCTTTTCTTTTCCATTTTCACCTCCAACCGACTTACAATTGTAAACTTGCTTGTGATGCTCTTTGTGTATGGACGCATTGGGTAACTATGGCATTTTAAGATTGGACTTCTATGCTTGAAGTGTTAAAGGTTTTTTCACTAGCTGCATATAAATATTTTAAGAAGTTTAATGGCTATCAGAAGGGGCAGTTTTTTTGTTTTTCCTATAAAGTCATTCACAAAGTCATCTGCAACTGATTCGTCTCTCGTCCTGTGAGCTGCTAGGATGGAGACACTTTTCCTTTCAGCTATTGGTTCAATGAAATGTCAATCAAAGGGTCAAAAGGTCGGCGGCCATTTTGATGACGAAATGTTTGTGGACTGATGTTTTGCCTGGACCCTTTGCATTCAAATTACTCCATGCTGTTGAAATGAGGCTTTTGAGGTGAGTTTCTTCGTCTTTGGTTGTTGGCAGTTTGACAGAGGACACTAATGTCTGCTTTTTTTGTGTCTTAAAATGGTTGAAATCATTCTAATCACGTGAGTCTAGCTTTTGAAAGATGTATAAACTGTTTAGTCTTGGTTGGAGAGTCGTTATTTTTTGCAAGGTTTCCCCTGAAGCATGCTATGTACCACCAGACGAACGAAAAGGGGTGAGAGATCGGCAGCATCGGCTTCATAGCGATGGCTTGGGGCATGAATGGTTACCGGCGTCTGCGAGTTCAGGCACATTTGTGGACTTTAATCGTGCTGGAGATATAGGTTGAAAACACAACAGATGCATAGGGTGAGTCATTTGAGATGGACGGAGCAGGAGATTATATTGACAGCGTAGTGTTTCAATGGTGGAAGAGCCGGCGGAGTCTAGCGGGACCTCAGGCTCGTCGTCCTGGCAGGGCTGGGTGGCGCTTAGCCACGGCTGAAGTTTTGGGGAGAGCGGGGGCTTTTGCTGAAGTTGTTGTTGTTTGGTTCTTATCCATGTCGATAGGATGAATGGTGCGATGCTGTAAAAGCTTTTAGAGCTTGAGCGTTTTGTAGCAGGAAGCATTCTTCAAGACAAAGATATTTCTTGGTGGCTGAGAAATCTGGAGGAAGTGGAGCGAGTAATTCTTCTGCCTCTTGCTGGAGCCTCGGACTCGGCGAGGAGGCCTGGCAGAACTGGATTGATCTGGCCCACGGCTTGGTTCTCTGGGAGAGCGGGGCTCTTGGAGGAGTTGTTGCTGTTGCTGCTGTTGTTGTTGTTGTTGTTGTTGTTGTTGTTGTTGTTGTTGTTGTTACAGTTGTCCATGGTGGATTAAGATTGCTTCTTCAGCGGAGCGTGGCTGCGATGAAGCTGCTTCTTCAAGACAAAGATGACTGGAGTGGAAATCTCCACTGGTTATAAACTCCACACTATAAACTGGTTATTTATAGTGTGTCAGTATTCATCTGATTGCTGCAATATACAGAGCTGATGCGGTACCAGCCGTGTTCATCATAAGCATGTGATCCTCTCGAAATTAGTTTATAAATAAACCCCACTTAATTAAACACAAAGCTGACAGAAAGGAAAACTGCTGAATGGAGAATACACTGTCCTACATATTATTCAATCACAAAATAGAGCCAAACAGTAAAAAGGTGCAAAGCTGAAAGAAACAAAAACAGCTGAATGGAGCATACACTAGCCTAGAGTTCATTTTATTCAATCGGAAGATGCCACCAAACAATAAAATCACAGTCAGCCACAGTCTGGATATATGTATGTGAACGTATTTAAATACGGTCAAGATGATTCAAAGATGAGCCTGTGTTAATTTTCTGCAGTTGTTATCTGTGAATAACATACCTTTAAGTGTCACGACTGACCAATTAGAATCAAGTATTTCAGAGAGCTGCGTAATAATTTGTGATTACCAACTAGAAGTACATTATCTCATTAATTGTCGGCTACTTTCTACATAAGCAAAAAAAAAAAAAGATGCAAAATGTTAATTTGAGTAATAATATTTTATTGTCAGTGGCTGTTTGCATTAAATAGTGATAGATGCCATTTACACTAAGTGCAAATATTGATAAATTTTATTTACTCCTTATTTGCAATAAATGTATTTAGACTTTTTTGCCCCACTATTAAGTCTACATTATAAAACAGTATAAATAAACAGTATGAATAATACCATACTGAGTTTAAAAGAGAATATTTAGCAAATGATTTGATATCCATTAGCCATTTTAATGACACTTTTTGAATGTTATATTTGCTGCAATATTACAGTTCTATTAATACCATTAATAAAAGTCCTTAACAAAGATGTAATAAAACTCTTACAAAGATGTAAGATGGCAAAAGCTGCATTTGTATGAAACAACAAGAGAGCAACCTTTAAATACCTGGATGACCTTAAACAAATGATTGTATGCAAAATATTGAATAGAGTTGAATATTTTATTAGCTCACCAAACGCAAAGCTTTTGTGAAGAAAAACATCAATTAACGTCAGTTACCTAGATGAACCTGTGTTGTCAGTTTTCATTAGTTGTTAGCAGAGTGGCTGACCAATCAGGATTGCAGAGAGCTGTGTAATAAAGCTTCCACCTGTAACATTGGTTTTCTGAGTTTGAGAAGACAATAAACTGGAAAAAAATTGGAACAATAAGCCAACATCATTAGCCGTTGTTGACATTATTATTATTTGAATTCTTTATCAAATATTTCCCAAGTGATTTTAAACAGAGCAAGGACATTTTCATAGTATTTCCTATAATATTTTGTCTTTCCTTCTTGTTTAAGTTTGTCTGTAATAAAATATTTTTTTATTTTTTAGAAATAAATTTACAAAGATTAAGATTAAAGATATTTTTGACCTCTTAAGATATTTTTTAAACTGACTACAGAACAAATCACTCTTGGCCAATATAACATATGCAAAATATATTTTAAACAGAATTAATTTAAATATATCTTTTTTAATTATATCTTAAACTATATTTGAAAGTTAAGGAAATCTTTAAATTAACCTTAGGGATTACTATACAATTAATGATTTTGTAGCAATAACATATAATATAGTCTGTACATCACTCACTCAGACAACTGACACAAAACATGAATGCAGATATGTAGTCTGTATTATTTTAGCTTGCGTACGTGTGTTCGTACATGTCACTGTCTTATTATACTTAAATGTCCTGTTAAATGTGTACAAATTGTTACAGGCAGAGTTTAGCTTGTTTGACATCTGCTCCACGTGTGCCTGCCGTGATTTGTTCAAGCAAATGAGAGTGAACATCAAGCCATGTCCAAACAGGCAGACTGAGGATTTCATCTCGAGAGGAAAGGCAGTTAAGTTCATTCCATGTGATCGTAAATTTCCCTTTCGCTCCTTCCCACCTCCAATTACTTATGACTTGACTGTCTTGAGACATAACATTCCCTTCAGATCTCTCTCTGATAAGTCTTTCAATGGAATTTGCGGCATTACTAAACTCTGTCTATCACACGTCACATGCAATTTCTACTCTTAGACGAGCGATGAGGGTCTGATAAGACTGATGAAGTAATGGAGATCTGGTATCACATTCTGTAAAAAGAAGAAGAAGAAGAAGAAGAAGAAGACAGGGTTTCAATTTACCATTGGGTGTGCCTTTAAAAGCATAGTTGTGTTTCTTTGCAGTGTCTTTTTTACATTTATTATTCATGAGTCAACCAACTTACCATATGAAATGGATATGAAAATCATATTCCTGGTTTTATCATATAATAGATTTGCAACTGTCAATTTGTAAAAGACAAAATGCTGGTTTAAAATGGGACGGAAGATGAGTAGTTGATTTTTATTAGTGTATTTTATCACTGATTATTAGTTGATCATCCAACATGGCATATGCTTAGGAAACAATAAGAATGTAAAATGTGACCTTGACCACAAAACAGTGTTATGTTGAACGAGTATATTTTTGGCACTAACCAAAAATACATTGTATGGTTCAAAACTATAATTTTTTTATATGCCAAAAATCATTACAATATAAAGTTTAAAATCATGTTCCATGAAGATATTTTGTACGTTTACTACTATAATTATATCACATTAATTCATATATATTTTTCATTTAATTAATATATACATTTTTATTTGGTAATTAGCATTGCTAAGAACTTGGACCAATTTAAAGGCAATTTTCTCATTATTTGTTTATTTAAATTTTTGCCACCCACAGATTCCAGATATTCCAGCCTGATCCCATGAGGAAATGTAACCATTTTACATTTTGTCAGTTTAGTGGCTAATTCAGTCGTACAAAAATGTGCCATTTTAAAAAGTAGTCGTGGCACCCAACCCCGCATCTAAACCTAACAGTCATTGGGGGATAGTTATATATACAATATACAAATATCGTCCCATCTTAACAAGCCAGACATCAAGAGAAAGATTGTTTATTTATCTTTGAAATGGTGCATAAATCTCAAATATTGATCTGGTTTTGTGGTCCAGGGTCATAAGTGTGCACTCCTGCTTTTATTATACTGCAGGGATACTAATGGCAACCAGTGGATTAATAAAATAGTTGGTAAAATAGAGGTGATATATTTCATTCGGTGTAAATCATAAACTTGAACGGAATGGAAAAATCAATTGTCTTGATAATCAAAGTGTATAATAAATTGTTCTAGCAGTCATCAAGCACTCATCACAGGAAATAATCTGACCCGTGTGGGTGAGGGAGACCAAATCCCACAGGCCATATGGTGTGTAACGTCAGTGAAGACACTGATACTGATGGCAGAGATGGACACAAGTGAAATCATGGTGTCTGGGAGGCAACACAAGAGCATTTTTCCCCTCATTCTGTTATATGTCATCATTGAATTCATTTTTAGGCCATTTTGTATGATAGTGTGAGTGTACAGTCGTGATGAGGCCAAACACTGTAGGTTTTGTGGACATGAAAGGCTTCACATTGCTTTTAAGGCTTTTAAAATGTTTATAAATGAAATGGTGCCTCAGTGCTGTAGGCTTTACCATGTCATTCAGGATGTGTTTGTTTTCAGTTGGCTACAAATACACTGTGTCCAGTCACTGTATAGATGCAGATGCTTCTTTTCTACGTGAAGTTTAAGTGACTGTTTTAGGTGTGAATCTGAAATATCTCTGTAGAGTCCTTTGATCACTAAAATATAGAAAGGCTAATTAAAAAATAGATGTTTGAATAATGTTCTGAAACATAATTTTATTTTATTCTAGATGGTATTACATGGACTGTGCCTTCCATAATCGACTGCAAACAGTCATTGAGATCTGGCTACATGACGGTATGTAACATGCACTCTGGTCAGTCTGGTTATTGCTTTTTTTACTTTCTGAATATTTTATTTCAATAGAAAATACATTTTAAATAAATTGCATAAATATTGTAAGACTGATGAGTAAAATTCACAATAAAGACATTTATGTGTTTAGGGGCTGTTCCTGTAAAATTCAAGTGGAATTCACAATATTACTTGTTTTACTGCATTTTGATAATTAAATGAATTAAATGCAGCGTGGGTGAGCATAAACTACTTTATTCAAAAACATTTCAGAAATCCCACTAACCCCACACTTAGGAAATCTTGTTGTTCGTCTTTGTGCATGACTGTGCATTCATGAAACTCTGTTATGCTATTTTAACTCAACCAGACAAAGCGCACAAGTGGACTTTTTTAATAATTCAAGCCTAATTAAACATGCAATGCCTAGAAATCCCTGCCAAAAAGTGTGCTTTGGGTGTCTTCACTAAAGGCGGGCATACACTGTGCAATTTTTACTGTTGTTTGAGCTTGTACATGATTTTTGCCCATCAGGAGAAGTCACACTCGTATGGTCGTGGCTTGTATGGTGTGAAAGGAGCTTCCTGATGATTTTTAAACATGTTTAAAAAAATTCAGGAGCTGTCAGCTTGAATTTGTAAGGTGTGTGCGGTTGAATGAGCCAATCTGTCGATCTATCTGAAGTTGACCAATCAGGAGGATAAAATCACTGAACCGTGAGTGCTGGATGATGGTCATGCATGACAGGGTCATCAGAGATGATAGTTTACTGTGGACTAGGCTTTATAATTCACACACAAGGGGTTACCAGGAACCCTGATTTCTAAAAAAAGAACCTATATGTGTAGCAAATATTCACAGCTTGCATCATAGAGAGATTGGCCCTAAGCAATTTCTTCTTCTGTCCATATTTTGCAAAATTTCATGCAATTGCTTACCAGGCCATAAAATCGTGTCGTATATCACTACATATAAATGATTCTTTAGATAAACTCACTTGTGAAGTGTGCATTAACATACTATCTACTGACCATTAGTGTTTGCAGTGTGTATGCTGAATAACTGTGGAACGAAACTGATTGTCCAAATGAACGTTGACAGATGAACACTGTATCTTACTGTTGCAACAAACACAACATTTACTTCAGATATGAAAGTATGATTCATATTTTGTGCCACATTTCTATTTATCTTAATTTCTTCACAACTTTTGAATTATTTTTCTGAGCAAGTCAGAGGGAACTGCCACTCTAATAGTTTCATATGTAGTCATCCACAACAATGGTCAAGGAAATGATTTTCATTAAATAATGCATAAAGGTAAGTTTGTTTTACACCAAACACATTTTTAAAAAGCTTAATACCAAAAAGTACCAAAAACTGAGTGTATTAGCTTAATACTCAAAACCCAAAACAACCTCAAATTCAGTGTGCCTCACACAGGTGAGTGGGCTTGACAATCCACCTGTAGAAAACACACTGTTTTGTCTGTCTGATACTTTAAGCGCACCAGTTTTGCACATTTGCACTGGACACGTTCTTATAAAAACAAAAACAAAAAAACACAATTTTTATGAAGTGTGCTTCACACAGGTGAGTGGGCTTGACAAACCACATGTAAACAACTCTCTCTCTCTCTCTCTCGCTCTCTCTCTCTCTCTCTCTCTCTCTCTCTCTCTCTCTCTCTCAAAAAAAGGAATACTACCCCTAACTCTAGCACTTAATTCTCTGAGCCCAAACAGTTCCTTTGTATAATTATCACTTCTTGTGTGTATTGCCTCTTCTTGTTGAATTGTTGAATGCCTCCTCAATTGTAAGTCGCTTTGGGCAAAAGCGCCTGCTAAATGACTAAATGTAAAAGTAATGTTGTAATCTCTAGTCGCTGTCATTTTATAAATTAGCATGATCAGGAGGTAAAAATAAATCTCCTTTTGCAGTCTGATAGGGAAAGAAAAACAGCATTACAGCATTAGATCAACACCAGGATGAGAAAATGATGACTGAAATTTCATTTTTGGGCGAATGTTGACTTTAATACTCCGTAATCAGTATCTGAAAACTATTTAGCATACATTGTTATGGCTGTAGTATTATACATGTCATATTGGGAATTTTCCTCAGCTATTCAACATGTTCGTTTGATTACAAGAACCGAGCGCTCCGTTATTGCCTTTCAGTCTCTCCGAAACCCCAGAATTAGAGTTTGTGACCAAACGTCTGTTTGCATGTAACACATCAACATGATGTGTGTTTTATGTTGACACTCTCCAGCATTTGCATGACCAGTATCCCATGTTTCCCTCTGACTTGTTTAGGGAAGGTAACCAGGCAAATAAATGCAAATTTATCACTGCACAAAAGATTGATTTCAGGGTTGCAGGAAAAGAAAGGGGCGGATAGATTTTCTTCTCCGTTTTCAGAGCTAAGTGGCTCAGAGACAAGAGCAGCATGCACACGAACATCTCATATAACCGCACACACACACACACACACACACACACACACACACACACACACACACACCGCACTCATTTTTAAATGCTCTCTCTTTATCATGGCTGATGAAATCATATTTCAGACCTTCATTAAGAGAGTTAGGATGAAATAGATCATTTAGAAAGAAAACACATCGCAGGACATTTCCTTCATCTGGTGGTTTTTCTCCGTTCTTTCATCAAAGGAGCAACATACACATTTTCATTCTTCACGTCTCTCATATTCATTACCCAGAAAGCGTGTGTGTGTGTGTGTGTGTGTGTGTGTGTGTGTGTGTGTGTGTGTGTGTGTGCGTGTGTGCGTGTGTGCGTGTGTGCGTGTGTGCGTGTGTGTGTGTGTGTGCACCTTTATTCCTCTGTTCCTTTTGAGAGGATACAGCTGCTCCTTTAGATTTTCCAAACATCCCAAAACCAACCTTTTTATTTATCCAAGAGTGTGAATTACAAACAGCTGCATGCAGTACAGTGTGTGTGTGTGTGTGTGTGTGTGTGTGTGTGTGTGTGTGTGTGTG
>CAIGQW010054193.1:976601-998166 GCA_903798125.1 Danio choprae
AGGAAGGGCGACGACTGACCAAGGTGGAGCCGGAGGGACGAGGGAGCCTGGCGGAGCTGGTGGGCGGACGGCCCACGACGAAGACGAGGGAGGAGTGAGCCAACGCGGAGCCCTAGGGTCGAAGGGCCGAGGTGGAGTCCGCAGCTCGGAGGCCGTAGGAGCTGACGCTGGGCGACACCCTCCAGAGGGTGACGCAGACAGGCAGTACCCATAGGCGCGCTCCATTTCCGGAGCTGGAGCGTGAGCTGGGGGGCTGGCTGACTGCAGCAGTGCTGGAGCTGGATGACTGGCTGCAGTTCTGGGGGACCGTGGGAAGCTACTCATGACCCTGGAGCTGAGGGTTTTTTCTAGATTGAAGATTAAAAAACTGTGTAGGAACAGTTGGTTGCTGCCTGGTAACAGCGGACGGGTATTGCTGCCTAAAAGCAGCGGAAGATTAAAATTAAAGCTCCAGAAGCCAATGAGTAGCCTCCCAGTGTCCAGCCGCTGTCCATCTGCATAGGGGGGGTGGGCGGGACTCTCGCTGGTTCCGCGGGTAGCCGCCAGGACTCCCCCTCTTGGCGGTGTTGCCGGCACACACACCTGGTCAGACGGGTGTTTAAGCCCCTCCATCACGGCGCAATTCCGCTCTGTCGCTCTAGGGGGCGATGGCTCATTGGCCGCGGGGGGCTCTCCGTCTGCGGTGGGCTCTGGCAAGCGCTCCCTGCAGGTGGATGGTGATGCTTGGCTGGTCACTGGGTCTGGAGTGGCACTGACGAGATCTTCCTCCAGAGAGGCGGTGAGTGGAAATCCTTTACTCGCCAGTGTCCACTCCATTCTTGCGGCGATGTTGCCCTGAGGACCATCTTCGGGCGATCGTGCTCTGTAACAGATGATGGGCGCGCAGAGCACGTCGCCCGGAAAGCTGTTCTCAGTCGCTCGGATATGGTCCTCAGGGCTGCTTTCCGCCTGCTCCAGCAGGTGGTGACGGGAAACGGAAGGACGGACGGGATTAAAGGGAACACGGAGGGAGAAAAATAAAACCCTGAGGGAAAAAAGGACTATAAAAAGAAAATCGGGGGAAAACACGCCGCTAACTGTGGGTCTGGTATTATGTAACGCCCGGAGGGCGGAGGATAACATTACGAGAGGGAGACGGATGAACATTACAAAACGGGTTTATTTAACACTTACGGGGAGACAGGCAGACACAGGAAGACACGACCAGACGAACCAAAATACCAGACAACACTGGACACAGACGAAAGGGTATAAATGGTAGAGGGGATGATTAGGCTAATGACACAAGAGGGATGCATACAGGTGCAACAGATTAACAATGACGGTGGCGGGAGAAGGACAACGAAAGCACATGACAAACAACGGATGACGCGGACGAACACTGACATGTACTTACATTTAAATTGATAATTTAGTACAATGCACTTATTATGTACATACATGTTTTTACATTCATTCATTCATTTTCATTTCGGCTTAGTCCCTTTATTAATCTGCCACAGCGGAATGAACCGCCAACTTATCCAGCATATGTTTTACGCAGCGTATGCCCTTCCAGCTGCAACCCATCACAGGGAAACATTCACACACTCATTCACACACATACACTACGGACAATTTTAGCTTACCCAATTCACCTATACCGCATGTCTTTTGGACTTGTGGGGGAAACCGGAGCACCCGGAGGAAACCCACGCCAACACATGCAAACTCCACACAGAAACGCCAACTGACTCAGCCGAGGCTCGAACCAGCGACCTTCTTGCTGTGAGGCGAATGTGCTACCCACTGCGCCACCGTGAGGCCATGTTTTTACATTGTACTAATATTTTAAAAGTGATCTGCTTGTAATTATTACATTTATAATTACACCACCGACCCATCCCTTACCTTAACCCAATCTTAAACCTACCCATTCATTATGGACACAATAAATACACTGTACTTATTTTCTGATATAAGTACATTGTAATTAAGGCCACTTAATATAAAGTTAAACTCAATAATTTGCTTACCAATAAATCTTGTCAGTCATATTTAAAATAAAAATGCAAATGATTTGTGATTTTAAATCCTTATACTTTGCCACTCAAACCAGGTTTTATCTATCAGCAACATATTTTTAATAATTTAAAATCTCATAGAATTTAGAACAATGCCTTCATCTTTTATGCACTTTTAGTAAGTAGGTCAGAATATCTACTGTATGTTGTTTCATTTTTACATACAATAAATATATATGTTATGCTGAACGGCAATATATTATTATTTCATTCGTATTTTAACATTTTATGCGTAAAAGATCAAAGTTGACACTTTACTTGAATTCAATAAGCTTTCTATGTATATAAATCCGCATTTATGAATTTATTTTGATGCAAACACTAAAATGAGAACTCGCATAATGTAAATTAAAGAAAGAAAAAATTTGATATGAATACTAAAAGAAACAGGCTGATAATTTACATCTACATGAAAGTATGCGGCTTGGATTTTTTTCCCAAACGGGATCCCTACTTTCAAGTGAGCATACATGGGTTTAATCATTATTGAAGTCACCTTTTAGTGATTAACCAAACACTACAGTTCCTCAAAGTGTCCTGCATCACTAAACCCCAGTATGGAGAGCCAAAGAGCTCTTCCCCCTTTCCTAATGTGTTTTGTTATGCAAAATAAACAGTTAAGCAAAAAAGCGAGGCTTTCCGAGGTCTTTTATCTTTCATTAAGGGTTGCTACTGTAAACTCCACCCTCTAATGCTACATTATAGACTCACCCTATAATGGCACAGTAAGGGCTGAATCTGCACATGCTGAGAACAAGAGATGAAACAACATCTCTTCCACTGTCTCCGCACAAATAAATAGTGACAGAGATGAAGAGCAATAGGAAGATATGAGGGACAGAGGAATGTGTGTCCTCCACAGACAGGATGTTTGTTTTTGCAGTGCTCAGCGTGTGCTATTATTTGCGGCCCTCTTCTCTTGTTGTCTGCGGTTGATTAAGAGAAGAGATTTCACGGCAGAATGCATTCGCCCGAACAGGGAGAGGCTTCATTTCGCAAACCGCAGAGAGACCACTGCAGTTCGCTTCTACAAACATGCCTAAAACCAGCCGAGGATTAAGATCATTGTTTGTCTTGGACCGCCAGCGCAGGCCGCCAGCTATGAGAAAGAGAGAGCGCTAGTTTGCTTTTAATCTCAATTTGCTTTCTAGAAGTACGGGTTATGCTCTGTGGTGATTCAGTAGGAAAACACCCTCTGCATGTGTCAACAGTTTAAACATATATGGATATATAATGAATATGAAAGTTTAATTCCTCAATCTGTGCACTTGGTTTGTGGGGGGTTTTCTTTGTGGCCTGGTATTAAGATGTGTTTTTGTTGATCTGATGACACTTAAAATAGGGCAGTGCAAAACGGTAATGCTTTTTCACCATTTGGATGACCGCAGTCTTACACGCCTCCGTGGGGATGCAGGCAGAAACAGAATAGTGAGAAAACTTAAAAGTGTGTTTACATTTTGCATTTTATTTAGCAATATTTTATGTTGGGCCTGTAATCGTTAGTTTAAGAATAGTGTTTTATAATATTTTTCACCACTAGAGAGTGTGTTTCACAAAAAACAAAAGACTAGATTGATTACTTGATTATAGTGTGGAATCATGGGAGTTGGGGTTTTCATTACATCCTACGAGACTCCTGCAGAAATCATGTTCATTGAGGAGTATATTGAGTATATGAGTATGAAAAATGAGTATATTTCCAATGCACTTCTTATCTATTTTTTTTCAATGTAAACATGCGCTTGACGGACTTCTGTGACTGTTACGCTCGTGTCTTTTGAAGTGCCACGCACGTGAGCCATGTTTTTTAGGCATTAAAAGGTCTTTTAGGTCAAGTTAAAAGGTATTTAACTTTCACAAGCAGTGCAGCTCATCACTGTCAGTTCCACAGCAGTGGACCAATCAGATAAGCTCGGAGGCGGGGCAACCATTGCAGGTTTCTGTTTACAGACCTCTGTAGTTGTCTGGATACCCTCGTGCTTTATGCTGTGCTTTTTTTCAAACCATTCCGAACCATTGCATTTCCTGTGTTCTGAAGCACTTTATTATGCCACAGTCGACCACTTCCGGTTCTTCTGGTTGTGATCGTTGCAGACCATGTGGAGATAAAGCAGCTCTGTTTTATCATGCTATAAATGCTAAGGTGCTGTTATAATGTTGCCTTGCAGTCTAATAAAACCCATAGCATATTAAAGTGTTTTTGGTGTTTCTATATTTTCTATGAAACTAAACCGGAAATCGAGGGTCTGGGATGTCATTAGCATGGCGATACAGGATGCGGTCCTTGTCCCTAGTTAAAAAAAATTTCCTCTGGATTTGAACATTCTTCAAAACATTTGCTAAAATGTAAATACATAATTCAGCAAAATTTATAACACTGTTCTAGTGGTTTTTGGATAGTTTTATGAAAAAAATTTACATATTGTGCCATTAAAACTAGTGAATGTTGGGTTTAAAATGTTTGAAGCTTTAGACCACTTTCAGAGGTAGTCATAAATGCAAACAACCACATTGCTTTTGTAGTGAGATGCATGCGCATGTGGTCAAAATGCATTCAAACAGCCACAAAAGACCATTCTTAACAGGACGTGTTGTTAAAGTGCCCTCGCCAGACTGGATTTAAAAGTTACTGTCTATAACTGTAAGGTTGGTTTCAAGGAAAACAAAAAAGGCATATTTAGCACTTTTTTTTATGGTCATAAGCTCAAAAAACATTTTGACTTTGTAAATATGAAAACAATAAATAATGCTAACTACATAAAATCAGTGAAAATTATGACGAGAGAGCAAAAAATAATTTCTTTCACAAAATAATTTTGTATTTGCCTCAGATAGTTTTTTTTTTTAAATATAGCCACCTTAAAAAGAAATACCTGTGAATGAATGCATTTCTTTCTTGAAATACAAGTTTATCAGCGTTTTATTTGATGTATAAAATCATCAATGTGCTGTTAATCATTTAACTTTATATTAAGCAACATACAGGAAAAAGATTTCACTAACCAAAACATCTTTTCACATGATGAAAATGGTTGATTTCTAATAGATAAAGTATGTATTCGATAATGTATCACATAGTTTACCCAAAAATGTAAATGATTTCATTATTTATCTACCCTCCTCTCTTGTTTAAAAACTGTTTAGGTTTCTTTTCTATTTTTTTGAACACAAAAGAATATGTTTTGAAGAATATTTCTACTATTAACTACCGTACAAATTTTTTCTATTGTGAAATTCAGTGGCTAATTGAATTTTTAATTTATGAATTATTTTTCATTTTTTTGTGTTCAGCAGAAAACAAACAAAATTAATAAAGGTTTAGAACCAATTGAGGGTGATTTAGTGGATGCTTAGAGTATGTAAAATGCCTAAAATAGGCTATATACCTGCACACAGACCCTTCCTCATCAAAAAAAGACACATTTAGTCTCCAGGTGAACGGACATGTGTCTTTCCTCCTTACTTGTGCTCCAGACCACACAAAACCCATCTTAATATCAAGTATAAACAAGAGGTCTTCAATGTTTTAAAACAAGCTTATTCTGGAGCATTCACACCCCAATGAACAGGTCAACGATTGTTTATTTTGCTAATGTATTTTCTTTATTTTGGCATGATGTGACACCACTGCGCTGTGCTTTCTGGTTTAGTCACATCACATCACACTGTTGGTTCTTTGGCTTGCAGTGTCAACAGTGTGTGTTGCCATTATTAGAGAGCCGCCGCAGGCCCGACTCTGTTATTCCAGCCATAAAGCCTCACCCATCACTGTAAAGTCAAAGCTCTGCACTGTCATCTTCTGCTCTGGCCGTGTCACAGCGGCAGCCTAAACACTTTGATGAGTAAATTGGATGTTTTGACCAGAATATGGGGGGGGTTTGGCTTCACTGCGTTTGTGCATCACAAGTAAGCGACCGCTTCCTGAAGTCTCCTCTAATTCCCATCTTTGACTTTTTTTCTGGGGTTGGCTGGAGCTACATGATTCTTTGCTTTATGCGGGTGTGAATGTGAGAGGAAAAAGAGAGAGCTAACAAAGCAGGACAGACAAAGAAGCACAAAAAGAGACTTGCAATTCAAGGGATGAGCGACGAGGCGGACGGAGAGAAAGAGACTGAGACATGCAAAGGAATGTGTGTCAGACAGAAGCGGAAAAAAGATGAGTGAAACAGACGGAGAAACAGACAGAAAGATTTCCTAAGCTTATGCTTCAGCTTCTGAGAAGTGCTTTGATATTAGATCTGTCACAGTGTAGTTATTTTACATCAACTGTGTGGGTGTGTGAGAGTGTATGATTTTGAATATGTTGAATGAATAGTAAGACTATATTTATTTATACACACTTTTCTCATGATGAGCTTAAATGGTTTTATATTATAGACCATTTTGAGGGATGTAAACAAAAACAATGGTCCCAACGTATTTCCTGTTTTACATTTTTAATTTCTATAGCTTCAGAGAATCCAAGAGCCACATATTGATAAACAATGTTATGATAGCGGGCCTCACAGTGGCGCAGTGGGTAGCACGTTCGCCTCACAGCAAGAAGGTCGCTGATCGCTGGTTCGAGCCTCGGGCTGGGTCAGTTGGCATCTCTATGTGGAGTTTGCATGTTCTCCCTGTGTTGGCGTGGGTTTCCTCCGGGTGCTCCGGTTTCCCCCACAAGTCCAAAGACATGCGGTATAGGTGAATTGGGTAGACTAAATTGTCTGTAGTGTATGAGTGTGAATGAGTGTGTGTGGATGTTTCCCAGAGATGGGTTGCAGCTGGAAGGGCATCCGCTGCGTAAAACATATGCTGGATAAGTTGGCGGTTCATTCCGCTGTGGCGACCCCAGATTAATAAAGGGACTAAGCCGAAATGAAGTGAATGAATGTTATGATAGCTGTTTTAACATTAAGTTATGATTGAATTGCCTCTTGTTACAGTTATGAAATAGTTTGATAACAAGCAGGAAATCTTAATGAGCCAATGACATAACCACATTGAAATGGTCTATACTGTAAATGCACTCAGAAAATGACATTTGTTGTTTGATCAATGTACGTATTTAAAATGAGTTTTTGTAGGACGATGTACTTGTTTTATTTTTAATCTACTTATATTTGTAAAAACTAGTAAGTTAAATGAATGTTGTCCCAACACAAACCCCATTGTTCACAGTGTTTGTAATTATTTAACCCTGATCAAGTTCATTATGGTGATGCAACAAAATGAAGTCAGTTTGATTCAGTCATGTTGAATAATTATTTTTAAATGATTGATTTTTGTATATTTAAATGTAATATTTTAATTCATTTTAAAAGCACAAAATAGTGTTTATTTTTGTTTATTTTATTAATTTTAGAAACTTAGAATTTTTAATGCATTTTAAATAGTTTTTTCAAATACTTTAATACATCACTTTAAAACACATTTATGTTTTTATTCGCATCATACTGATCTCATTATCAACAGTTGATCAATTTAACTCAATCTTCTGATGAATCAGCAGACTCACCTCTGGCAGTATATGCCATATTATTTTATTTTTTTCTAACTTTTCCAATCCTTTCCAAGTCCCCCGTCTTATATTCTATTGTTTTTTGATAAACCACTTCAAGAACAAATCTGTTGCTACTGCGGTTTCGTATTGTATTTGATATTATTTATAAATATATTAAAAAAATACATCTTAAATTATATCTTTATAATGTTTTTAAATGATTTTAACTTTATGAAACATTTGTCAAGTTACTTCTGTAAAGTTACAGCCTCTTTTGTTATGTTCCAGGATAAAAACAGATGAGACAGCTTTTATGTCTTTTCTAAGACATCCAGCTGTAGAAGTTTTTGCATGTCGGACCAGTTCATCAACTCTCTCTTTTGTTATTTTAGTGGGGCACAATGGGATTTGAAGTTCTTCAGATTTTTCACAATGTGGAGCCTCTGAGGTTGATCCTTTCATACAATTTCTGGGGAGCAGACTGTGATGATGCAGACATACTCGCTCAAACTACTAACACTGTTGTGTGTCTTTTATCAACAGGTTTCACATAATAATGTTTTTTTTTTTCCTCCTACTCTTCTCTCTTTTCACATCGTCTCCAGTCTCATAGACACATTGCGAAAGAAAATGGTCAGAATGCAACCCCAGAATACAAAAACAGCCCCATTTCCCATCAAAATAACACACACACACACACACACTCTTGATCGCTTTAATCTGCTTGTCGTTCAGATCATATGAAACTGAATTGAATATTTAGCTGTGGTTCATTTAGGTATCTTGGGTAACATACGTCTCTATACTGTGAAAGAAAAGCCAAAACAGAAGACAAATAGGGAGATGATTAGCTGCGTGTGTGTGAGCGAGCATCGCATGCCTACATCTGTACAAATAGAAGGTGTTAAAAGTTTTCTTAGCAGGAAGGCAACCGCTTACGATGAATCCATCAGCACCGAGGGGTCAAAGGGAAAGACACGTGGTAAGAGATACAGCGGTGAGTGTGTGTGTTCTCTGAGATGGTTCTCCATGCAGTGTCTCTAAAATAACACACATACACACATTTATTCACTTTTTCAAACCATGCTTTTTATGGTATTTAGTGAATTTTTTTAACTTTGTGTCAACCTCCACTGATGAAAAAGAGAAACCATAGCTTCTCTCTCTCTCCCTCTCTCTCTCTCTCTCTCTCTCTCTCTCTCTCTCTCTCTCTCTCTCTCTCTCTCTCTCTCTCTCTCTTTCTCTCTCTCTCTCTCTCTCTCTCTCTCTCTCTCTCTCTCTCTCTCTCTCAACTTAAGCAAATTGCCAGTTTTGTGATATATGTGACAGATCAGGACTAAGTAAGATGACAAAAAATCAAGCATATGGTGTCATTTCATTGCCAAATATAAATTTCAAACACCATCCAGTTTAAGACAAAACACACATACAGTTAATTGAAAGTGTCATTGAATATCATTTCATTTCTTCACATGAGTGCACCTTACCGTTCATCCTGTCTAAATAAACCCTGCTTGCTTGCAGTGGTTGTCTGCGCATGTTGGTGTGTGCGTGTGCGTGTGTGGGTGCGTGTGGGTGTGTGTGTGTGTGTGTAAAGAATGATAATAGTCTGTGTATTTCTTTATCATGGTGACAAACCTGGTTAGCATGAGCATTTTTTTAGCTTTTGCTATTAGATGTAGTAATTACACATTACTGAGGGTAAAGACATCTTTGTTGATGTTTTTTGTAGGTTTTACCTTTTTAATATATAGACCTCGAGCCAGGAATCGAGCCCGGGTCACTGTGAGCACCTCTGTGCTATATGTTGAAGCACCTAAGGCTGTTGGCACCACTAGGCTATTGGCCCTGACTGTTGGTGAATTTTTTACAAGCTAAATTTTCTTTTGGACCTTAAAGGTGAAGCGTGTACTACTTATGCACTACTGCTGTCATCT
Organism: Danio choprae; assembly: GCA_903798125.1. Taxonomy (NCBI): domain Eukaryota; kingdom Metazoa; phylum Chordata; class Actinopteri; order Cypriniformes; family Danionidae; genus Danio; species Danio choprae. The sequence goes on from CAIGQW010054193.1 coordinate 986,084, forward strand.
AGTGGAATTACAATAAATAAAAAGCAAACATGGGGGCGAGACAGTGGCTCAGTGGTTAGCACTGTCGCCTCACAGCAAGAAGGTTGCTGGTTTGAGTTCTGGCTGGGTCAGTTGGCATTTCTGTGTGAAGTTGGCATGTTCTCCCTGTGTTCGCGTGGGTTTCCTCCAGGTGCTCTGGTTTCCCCCACAGTCCAAAGACATGCGGTATAGGTGAATTGAATAAACTAAATTGGCCATAGTGTATGTGTGTGCATGTGAGAGTGTATGGGTGTTTCCCAATACTGGGTTGCAGCCAGAAGGGCACCCCTCTGTGTAAAACATATGCTGGATAACTTGGTGGTTCATTCCGTTGTGGTGACCCCTGATGAATAAAGGGACTAAGCCGAAGGAAAATGAATGAATGAAAAGCATACATTTGTAAACGTGCCTTTTGGCCATGTCCATACTAACACGTTTTTGTTTAAAGAATTCATATTTTCTCTTCATTTTGGCCTTCTGTCTGCACTGCATTTTTAGGCAACAAAAATATATCTTTTTGAAAACACTCTAGTCATTCAGTGATTCAGTTTGAAAAACAGCATTTTTGTGTCGCAGTGTGAACTGTGAAAACGCCTTTGAAAACGATGATGCATTTTTGTCATTTAACCAGTTCAGCTAAAATGATGGTAGACATTGTACAGTAGTTGTTTTGAATACTCTCAGATTTTTTACAGCATTGTTTATGCTTTATGCCAGTTTGTACATGCTCCAGATTGCTTTTTTTTTTCAAATGACATTTAGAATGTTTACTTGGACCTGTTGTTCTGCACAAAAAACAGTTTCTTCTCTTCAGTGTCAGTATAGGGCACACAATCACAAGAGCGCTGTTCTTAGTATGCGTGCTGCACTGCTGCTGACGTATTATCTCGGATGTGCCTGTGCTTTGTTTCAAACAGTAGAATCTGCATACAGGCATCCGGGGTATACATCAGTGCACAGTGCTTGTGAACGTGTGCAATGTACTGACACTGAAGGAGAAGAATTAAGTCATTATTTTTGTTTTATGTGGGTGCAAAGGTATTCTCATTGCTTGATTATATTCTGATTTAAGCACTGAAGGCATATAGGATGTTTTGAGGATTTTTTATTTTATTTTTCTAGACTTTAAACAAGCAGGGACCCATGGAGGATGAGGGAGCTCTTGGATTTAACCTATAATATCTCAATTTGTGTTCAAATTGTTTTATCCAAAGATAAAAAAGGTGTCTGGGTTTAGATCAACATGAGGGTGAGTAATTATTGACTATTTTATTTTTTGGTGAACTAACCCTTTATCAGCTCAGTATATTCACTTAAAATGCTCACCCTTGTAGTGCCATCAGCTCAACTACATCAACTGAAGAATGATTAGTCACATGACATTTACAGCTCAGGTGATTAACCTGAGAAAAATGGCAACCTGCCAGTTTCGCTCTTTCGCAATATCCTGTGCCAGCCAGCATCTGCCATTGGGATGAATGGAAATGCTAACAGATTTCTGTGGGTATTACAGCCTTCTTTGAATGGAGAAAGGCAGGAAATGGTGGTCATTTACTTGATGCTGTGCTGTGAAGTACTTGATCTTTCTCCATCACACACCTACACACACAAACACAGACACGATTGCACATGCTTCACCTCGGCTCCTCTGTGCTGACACTAATGTAACTTGGCAAAGAGGACAATTTTTCTCTCATTGGGGAAGGTGCAGGGGGCCATGGACCACACATTTAGATATACGCTCATACGCACAGGCTGTAATATAATTGTGAGTCAGTGTTTGTATAGCTGAGCGGATGCTGGCTCTCCAAACATCAGCAGATCTCCAGAGATACACACACACACACTATTGTCATTCATCCATACATACAAACACACACACAGCATGCTGGGTCTCACCAGTCTGGGGTCTGACATATTAGCTGCAGGTGTCGCTTCTGTTTGTGTGAATTTGCATATTCAGAATTGGCAGTTGTATCGCTCTTTTAAACGTTTTGAAACAATGTTGTAACAATAATAATGAATGGCTACCCAATAGACTCATAGCAGCACTTTTTTAGTGCATCTGACATGTTTTAAGACTGAAAGAATTAAGACTGAAATCGTGCTGGTACTGAGGGAGTCTGGGGAACCATTGTGACAGGCCATCACTCAACTCAATCTGTGAATCACAGTGTGGGGTCTCATGGCCTGGACATAAGAGGCTTTTCTGGCCCTGCTCAATTGTCTTCATGGAGAATATATATATATATATATATATATATATATGGCTGTAGATGGATTTTCTTTTTTATTCTTTTCTTAGTTGTAGCATCCTGACCTATTCTCAAACTAAATATGGGTTCACAATAATGTGTTTATTAGACCATAATCTGAAATATCATTACAATTTAAAATAACTTTTACAAATTAAAATAACTTGAATTGCTTAATTTTGTGAAACCAAAACTTTTTTTCTGGATTATATGATGAGTAGAAATACAATATTTATTTGAAATAAAAAATGTTGCAAAATTAGTATTATTTTTGCTGAGTAGAACTAACACTCTGCAGTATGAACTAATTAGTTAACATTCAATTTGCATTTATTATTTTTTTGTTAATCTTGTATTAGGAAGAGAAGAGCCTTTTTTTTTTACTGGTTATTTTTCATATTTCACTCATTTGTGGGATTGAATTTTGTTAGCATGTTCAAGTATACTTTTGGAAAAACTATTAAAGCATAAATCATTGATATTTGAAAATGCACAATTTACTCGATTAAAATGTGTTTATTAGAAAAATATTTAATAATAATATAATTCTTAGTTCATAACTATATGTTGTTTGGATGATGCTTTATTAGCAATAAATGTGTAGATTTTTATACATTTGAAATGTATGTCAAGCAGAGTTTATATGAATGTATTATACTATATATATTCAAAGAATTTTTTAATTCTTTTATTAATCACACAGACGTTGTGTGATGTTAGTTCATCCAATTTACATGTCTTTGGACTGTTAGGGAAACCCGAGCACCCTGAGGAAACCCACGCCAACACGGGGAGAACACGCAAACTCCACACAGAAATGCCAACTGGTCCAGCCGGGACTCGGACTAGCAACCTTCTTCCTGTGAGGCGACAGTGCTAATCACTGAGCCACCATGCAATGTGTACACCTTGTAATGTATATTTGAATGAATTGTTATGGTTTAAAAAAAAGAGCATGTTTATGATTGTTCAAAGTGAATTAACTCAAGTTAATAACAGACACAAAATGTATTAGCAAATGTTAAGGTTTTTTTATAAAGTGTTACCTGCCGTAAAGGTACCCACATTATTCTAATTCGCAAATTAGGTTTGATGTAACTCATTAATTTCACAACAGATACGTTGCAGCGTTTTAACTATTAGTGTTTAACAAGGTGACAAACACATTTATCTGTGTGCCTGTAAAGGACAAACCTGAGAAGAGGATTATAACAGAGAAAGGTCACAGAGAGGTTCACCTTTGGCAGCAGTGTGGGAAACTGAGTTAATAAATCTCCTATTAAATCCCTGTACGTAAACTGTGAAAACAGCCTTCACTTCACATTATATAAACAGAAATGGTGACGGTGGAGGTGGAGGTGGAGGTGGAGTCTTTTTGATAGGAGAAATCAGAAGAATAGAGTAGAATCAATAGTCCCTGAGTGTGTTGTAAGTGTTAACAGAGCAGAGACCAGTTCTGACTGAACGGAACCTAAATACTGTTATAAGAAACTGCTGAACTGAAGGGCTTTGACTTATGTGTGTTTTTGGTGCAGATTTGCGGTTTCTATGGCTCCTTATGAAGCAGTGGGTTGTATTTCTGAGAATTCCGAAGCACAGAATCAATCAGCACGTTTCATTACGCGCATACACACACACATTCCACACTGGGGTATGTAATGCAGGTTCTGCTGCCCTCTTCTGGCACTCTGAAGAACTGCAGTCTTTCCTGATCTCTTTATGACACGTACAAAAAAAATGATTGACCTTTTATTTTGGGTTGCTCTTCTAATTGGGTAGCTAACTTCCATTCAAAATAACTGAAAAATAGTTTTACATTATAAGGTATTGCTACAAAAAAATCCATATAGCCTATATAATGAAAATAGAGTGTGAGGTGTGTTTGGCTTTGTGCCTTATATTTATTCATCATGACATTAACATTACGCTTGGTATTTTAACATGACATTATTATCACAAGCATATTTATGGCCAAAGCTCTTTTGAGTTTACTCTGTTTTGTTACTACAGATTATTTTGTCGTTGCATTGTCTGCTGGTACAGTAGCCTGCGGCATTATTTAAAGGTGCCATAGACTCATTGATTCAATATTTTAAATTTCACTCTGATATGTACATAGTAGGTATGTGGCTTAAGCAAGTTCAAATGTTCTTTCCAGAAATTGTTTTATATGCACATTTATAACCATGTGAATTACACCTAGAATGAAAAGTTCAGTTTTGACCTTATTTGGAATGGTTGTGAATATTAATGAGCTCTGCTTTGACTCTCTGCAACCCATATCTGTGCCTGAAGCTCACACACACACACACACACACACACACACACACACACGTTGATATTGGTGGAGCGTAGGTGTAGGCATAATGTATTTTATTCTGTAAAAACCTCTTGTTATATAGCCCTAACCCAACCCTCAACAGTTAAATAGACACTATTAAATATGTTTTTAAGCCTTTTGAATTAAAAGGACATAAAGCTTGTCCTAATAAACCACCTCAATGTTGTAACACCTAGGTCATACGCATGACATTATACATATTTCTGTCTATATACAACCCCAAATCAGAAAAAGTCGGGACAGTATAGAAAAAGCAAATAACAAACAAAGTAGTGATTTTTAAATTTACTTTGACTTGTATTTCATTGAAGACAATACAACAAACATTATTTAATTTGTTCCTCGTGCTTTTTATTGTTGTTTTTTGTTTTTCAAAATAAACACGCGTCCCAATTTTGGTTCTTTTAAAAAAAGGTTGGAACAGTAAACCATTTACCACTTTGTAATGTTGCCATTCTTCTTCAAAACACTTAAAAGATGTTTAGGGACGTGTTTCAGGTGTAATATTGTCCCATGCAAACAAGTCTTAAGGTGGACAACAGTACAGGGTCTTCGTTGTCAGATTTTGTGCTTCAAAATGCACCACACATTCTCTATTGGAGACAGATCGGGACTGTAGACAGGCCAGTCAAGTACCTGTATCCTCAGGACTAGTAATGAGTGCAGAATGTGGTTTTGCATTGTCTTGTTGAAATATACATGTGTGTGCCTGGAAAAGAAGGCAGCATATTGTGCTCCAAAATCTCTATATACTTTTCAGCATTAATGGTGCCACCCTAGCTTTTGGACTTGTTGCTGATAACAGTCTGAATTATGCTTTTCTTTTCTTTTTTGTCCAGAGTGCACAGCGTCCATTTCTCCTCTCAAAAAAACTGAAATACTGATTCATGTGACCACAGTATGTTTCCACTGTGTGATGGTACATCCCAGATGCCTCCGAGCCCAGAGAGGTTGATGGCACTTCTGGACGCTGTTAGCATAGGGCTTCCTTTGGCAAAGTACAGTTTTAACTGGCATTGGTGGATGTATCTACGTATTGTGGTACTAGACAAAGGATTGCCAAAGTAGTCCTGAGCCCATTTGTTGATATTGCTTATAGATGAATGACGATTCTTGATGCAGTGCCACCTGAGGGATCAGAGATCATGGTTTTTCAGCTTAGGCTTGCGCCCTTGTCCTTTACACTCTGAAATTCCTCCAGATTCCTTAAATCTTTTAATGATGTTATGCAATGTTGAAGGTGAAATATCCAAATGTCTTCCTATTTTTTTTGAGGAGCATTATTTTTAAACATTTTTTATAATTTTCTCACGTATTTGTTGTTAAACTAGCGATCTTCTGCCCATTTTTGCTCCTAAAGGACTAGACCTTTCTTGGATGCTGCTTTTGTACCAAATCATAATTACAATCACCTGTTTCAAACCTCATCATTATTTAGCCAATTTACTTGATCACTAGCCCTAAATTGCTCCTGTCCCAAATATTTTTTAAATGTGTTGCAAGAACCATAGTTGTGTTTCAGAATGTGTTTATTTTGAAAAAATAAATAAATAAATACAAATCATGAGGAACACATTAAATAATGTTTTTTGTATTGTCTGCAATGAAATACAAGTCAAAGTAAGTTTAGAAATCCCTACTTTCTTTTTTATTTACGTTTTCATACTGCCCCAACTGATTTGGGGTTATTCGTATATTATTTATACTATACATTCATTCATTTTCTTTTCGGCTTAGTCCCTTTATTAATCTGGGGTCGCCACAAAATGAACCGCCAACTTATCCAGCATATGTTTTACGCAGCGGATGCCCTTCCAGCTGCAACCCATCTCTGGGAAACATCCACACACACTCATTCACACTCATACACTACAGACAATTTAGTCTACCCAATTCACCTATACCGCATGTCTTTGGACTTGTGGGGGAAACCGGAGCACCCGGAGGAAACCCACGCCAACACAGGGAGAACATGCAAACTCCACACAGAAACGCCAACTGACCCAGCCGAGGCTCGAACCAGCGACCTTCTTGCTGTGAGGCGAACGTGCTACCCACTGCGCCACTGTGAGGCCCTATACTATACATAATAATTCTAATTATATTATATATTAGTTGTCAAATGGAAGGCCAATTATACTTACTTGAACAAATTAAGTAGATTCTGTGTTAAATAATAGTCTTTTAAACTGAAGTGAACAGGATGAATCGTGAGGAGAATAATGGCACCTCATTGTACACAGTTTTTAAAACACTTTTAAAACTGACTGTTCAAATCATGGAGTATAAAAAAAAGGTGAATGCCCAGAAACACTTAAATCTCTGTATGCTTTCACTTTTGCGAATGACGCTCATGAATACAGACTGGATTGTGTCTTTCTGATAAGTGGTGATCTGTAAGCCTCAGCACATTCCCAACTTGACCTTTATCTGCCAGGGGTCAGATGTCAAGGATCGTGATGAGTAAATCAGTAATGTGTTGGAGAGCGAAGCACTTGCATACACTTCAACCCCTAATCAAAGCCACAACAACAGCCTACAAGTGTAAACCAATTAATATACTCCACAGTCAGGGTTATAGAGTGGGATTTTTATTGCCATATTGCTCATCTTTCATATGAACTTTGTCTGTATTCATGTGAATATGAGTGTTTCTGCATCCGTTTGTAAGTAGATGCCAGCATGTGTGTGTTTCATTTGATCTCTATCTCATCTTTGAAGTTTGACTTCTGCCCTCTCAACTGTGACCCCACATGTTGGATAAAGCAAAGTAGGGGTCGAGTGATTCATTCACAAAATGAACACACACACAAAAGTTCTCCCAGTTTCCACAACAGCACAAGTGATGAGTGTGCAGTGCATATCAAAAGAGAAGATATGAGAGAAATAGAGGACAAGTTGAATAGAAATTGTGTTTTGTGTCTTTTTCATTCCTTCAACTTGTTGTATATTTTGTTTATTTTGTCAGGGAAATATGTAAAGTCAAAACAATTAATGATTAGTTATTGTATCTTATTCAAATCCATATTTAATAACCCATGCTTTATAACCCATGTTTATTATAATTCATTAATTAATTTTGTTTAAGCAAAGCAAGGATCATCTAGATGCTTTAAGTTAATTTATTGTAATTAAATTAATTTAAATATACAGTCGTGGCCAAAAGTTTTGAGAATTACATAAATATTGGAAATTGGAAAAGTTGCTGCTTAAGTTTTTATAATAGCAATTTGCATACACTCCAGAATGTTATGAAGAGTGATCAGATGAATTGCATAGTCCTTCTTTGCCATGAAAATTAACTTAAGCCTGAAAAACTTTTCATTGCTGTCATTAAAGGAGCTGCTGAGATCATTTCAGTAATCGTCTTGTTAACTCAGGTGAGAATGTTGACGAGCACAAGGCTGGAGATCATTATGTCAGGCTGATTGGGTTAGAATGGCAGACTTGACATGTTAAAAGGAGGGTGATGCTTAAAATCATTGTTCTTCCATTGTTTACCATGGTGACCTGCAAAGAAATGTGTGCAGCCATCATTGCATTGCATAAAAATGGCTTCACAGGCAAGGATATTGTGGCTACTAAGATTGCACCTAAATCAACAATTTATAGGATCATCAAGAACTTCAAGGAAAGAGGTTCAATTCTTGTTAAGAAGGCTTCAGGGTGTCCAAGAAAGTCCAGCAAGCACCAGGATCGTCTCCTAAAGAAAAGATAAGGTCAGTGCTACCATCAGTCCTATATCATGCCAACAGTAAAGCATCCTGAGACCATTCATGTGTGGGGTTGCTTCTCATCCAAGGGAGCGGGCTCACTCACAATCTTGCCCAAAAACACAGCCATGAATAAAGAATGGTACCAAAACACCCTCCAACAGCAACTTCTTCCAACAATCCCAACAACAGTTTGGTGAAGAACAATGCATTTTTCAGCACGATGGAGCACCGTGCCATAAGGCAAAAGTGATATCTAAGTGGCTCAGGGACCAAAACATTTAAATTTTGGGTCCATGGCCTGAAAACTCCCCAGAACTTAATCCCATTGAGAAATTGTGGTCAATCCTCAAGAGGCGGGTGGACAAACAAAAACCCACTAATTCTGACAAACTCCAAGAAGTGATTATGAAAGAATGGGTTGCTATCAGTCAGGATTTGGCCCAGAAGTTAATTGAGAGCATGCCCAGTCGAATTGCAGAGGTCCTGAAAAAGAAGGGCCAACACTGCAAATACTGACTCTTTCCATAAATGTCATGTAATGTCGATAAAAGCCTTTGAAACATATGAAGTGCTTGTAATTATATTTCAGTACATCACAAAAACAACTGAAACAAAGATCTAAAAGCAGTTTAGCAGAAAACATAATTTGTTTGTTTAAATTCAGCCCAAATAAATTGTTTACAACCACTTAACTTTAAAAAAAATGTAGTAAATCCAAGGAATCATCTTTGAATAATTTTTTTCAGTGTAAAGCTGAGTAGCTTTCATATAATGTCATCCTTTTGAATGCACAAATTGGAGAGTATGTCTCTGCACCAGTCATCTGTCTAAAAACTGTACATTGCTAAAAACTAAATAAAGTTGGTCAAAATATTTTGGGATGCAATAGATGTGTATAAACTTCTGACTAAGATAAACAGACCCACATGGAATATGGTTTGTACTCCACAGAAGGTTCCGTAGATTTCAGCGGAATTCAGTGCACCCAGATGCTTCCATGTGGGCTTGATTGAGACTTTTACAGTGGTGCAGCAGTTCCCTTTTCTTTCCTAATGTACCGTTGCAAACATCAGAGAAAAGAATCCAGCATACTGTAAAATCAGACAATGAAACCACAAGGAAAAAAGGAAAGTCTGGAAAAGACAGTTTGAGGGTCACTGCATTAAGATGACATGTGATCTGAAAGAACTAAACATTGCTCCAAGACTCTGATTAGTGTTTAGTATTTTGCTTTGGACAAAGTCTAGTATTAGCATCTGCTACTAACTAACATGACCTCAAACTTCAGTGCTGATTTCCGGATGAGACGTCAGTCAGAGGAGCCCCCATCATCTCTCTTTTACAAAAGCACTCGAAACACATGCTGTTTGAGGAGAAAACGAACTCTTTTATAAGCCCTGCAGGGCTTGCAAACGCTCTAGAGTTTATTTAAAACCAGTAAAAGATCTGGACAGAGCTCGGCCCCGGAAACACACCTAGTCCCCCAAGGCTTATTATAGCACAGGATCAAAAGTCCAGTTGATAAATCCCACCCTCTCCTCTCAACACTTTCCAGAGGCCCTCAGTCACCGCTGTTTTCCTCTGCCACTGCTGTCAAACGTTTTATATGACAGTCTCTTATTTGGGCTTATAGCGCCATCTTGTGTGAGAGGAAGAATGAAGACTATCTACACGCACAGACACTCAAAAATCTTCTAAAGAAAATGATTTGAAGATAAACTGAAAATCAATGAGAGTAGTGCAATGTTAGTGAACCAAATCTGTCATGTTTATTTGTTTTCATCATTCATTTTATTTTTCGGCTTAGTCCCTTCATTAATCTGGGGAACCGCTGAATGAACCGCTGTGCATGTATTTTACGCAGCGGATGGCAGCTGCAACCCATCACTTGGAAACATCCATACACACTTATTCATTTAGCTTACCCAATTCAGCTATAGCGCGTGTCTTTGGAAACCGGGGCACCCGGGGGAACACGCGAACATTGGGAGAACATGCAAACTCCACACAGAAATGTCAACTGGTCCAGCCGAGGCTCGAACCAGCGACCTTCTTGCTGTGAGGCGATCGTGCTACCCATGAAAATGAAAATGCACTAACTATTTACTCACCCTCAAGTGGATAAAAACCTTTATATTTTCTTTCTTGTTGTACACTAAAGAATGCTGGAAACCTGTAACCATTGACATCCACAGGGACGCATTTACTGTATGTAGTTGGAGGCTCCTGGGTTACAGCTTTAAACACAGTATCAATTAAAATTTTGGTTTGAACTATCCCTTTCAGTGAACTTCTGTACATCTCAGAGCTGCAATTTGCCGTATTTTACAAATACATTTTCTATTTGCCTACTGGAGTATAGCCATAGTCCACTTTGCACATTCCACTTTGAACAAAACCACTCAAAACAATCTGTTGTGATACCACTATGGAAATGTGTTGTAGTTTTATTTTATAGTAGGATAAATTACATTTGTAATTTAAACGGATTTTCTAGCCTAGGTGATCTTTTATTTTCATTTGTCTACATAAGTGAGATTAAACTGATAAATAGCTTTATTGATTTTCGGTATTAACATAAACATTGGGTTATTAAAAACATAATAAAACTGTTCTAAAATAAGAATGATTAATAATGCATTTCTGTCGTCAAAAAAACGGTTCAGATGTTTAAAAAAAATATTTATCGTGCATTCTTTACCCAAGTATATGTAATATTAAGCAATTATAAACGTCTTATGCCCATTCTTCCCCCAATGCTGTGACGATGCTGTGCGCCGAGGAAGGCGCGCGGGGTGATTCCTCGAGGGGTGGGCTGTGGGCTACAATGCGCGCAGCTGAATGGTGAGCGCATAGTGAATGAAGCTTCAATGGAGGCAAGGATGCGCGCGACAGCGCACGCGCCACACCCCCGCCTTCAATTAAAACATCTCAGGGTTCGTCTGAGTAAGAGCGAAGATGGCGACAGAGTGAAGGAGACCACGGGAAGATGACAAGCCCCCTACAGACAGACAAACACGCACGAGCTCTTCACCCCGCCGCCTCGGAGATGCCCGTGAACGAGTAAGACGCGGCTGCGTGCGATGTGTTGTCAGGGAGATGCGGGGTAGGTGATGGAGTCTCGCGGCATGTGCTTTATCATGCACTGTCTCGGTAATTCAGACGCAGGTGTTTGCAGTGCAGATTCGTTTTGAGCAGCAGGTGAAAAGGATGCTTCGAGCCATCATGTAAACGCCGCGGTGGAGAATATTGCGGAGGAGACCCGCCCGTGTGAGCTTGCGCTTTGTCTCCCCCTCTAAAATATGATCACGGGCGCCTGGCGGTGTGGAAGGAAACTTGACGCCGAGTTAGAAATCTGCCGCGTGACCGAACCCATCGACAAGCCGTGCGCGGAGCCGGAGAAGGTGCAGAGATGGCGCATGAGCCTCGCGTCGCTGCTATTTTTCACTGCGCTGCTGTCCGATCACCTCTGGCTGTGCGCGGGAGGCAAGCTCCGCTCGAGAGACCGGACTCACCGGAGGACGTGGAGCAACGCGAGTCACGACGCCCAGACGGGCCTTCGCGATGATGACTGCGGGGTCCTTTTGAGCAATCTAACAGAAAACGGGCCGGACTGCGTGGAGGCTGACGCGCGGCGTCGCGCGCCTCTGGAGTCCGCGTGCTCTACGCTTTACCGGCAGAAGAGCGGCTCGGTGAGCTCCTCCTATTCGGTAACGGTGCCCACGGTGTCGCCACACGCGTTTTTGGAGTACT
>CAIGQW010054193.1:998266-1015187 GCA_903798125.1 Danio choprae
CAATAGCGGACTTGCTGGAGAGCATGACCAGTCCGGACGGGCTCAACTGCAGCCTGACGCGCATCATTCGTGACCTGTTCAGCGGCGGACCGGAGGACGGGGACGCGTGCAGCGCTTGTGTTCACGCGTACATCCGACTCGACCAACACGCTCAGGAAAAATATGAGGACTTTGACGCCCTCACGCGCAAATACATGGCGGATGACTACTCGGTGCGCGCGCAAACACACCTGTGTCAGGTGAGAGGCTTTAAGTTACTACCATCATCGCTTTGGATGACGTATATTGACTGAATGTGTAGATGCATATAATCAATTATAACAAGCAACCATCCAGAAGCTTGAGTAGTGCATTCTGCATATTTGTGTGTTGCAGGCAGTGTATAAAGCCTGGCTGTGTGCAGAATACTTTCCAGTTCCCCAGCGGCAGTGTGTGCGGTGGCTCCCGTGCCGGCACTACTGTGGCGAGGTCACAGCCAGCTGCCCCTTCATCCTACCTGACAATGACCGGTTGCTGTATGCCGGCTCGCCCAGCTTTCTATGTGCAGGTAAATGTCATGCACTAAACTGACAACCCCTTTCTAAATATCAGGTTTGATTGCAGTAGATGTCTAGTAGACGTTTTACAAGACTCTGGCCTTCACATTGCCCAAACCTGAACCCACTGAACACTTTTGGGATAAAGCGGACTGTGATTTGGGCTTTCACATCAAGCTGAGTTCTGTTTGGACCTCACTGTGTACACAGGCTGCAAAGGAGACATTTCTGTGTTGGAATAAAAAAGACCACGGTTTTAATAAGACTAAAAGCACATTATTCATAATATATTTGACCCCACTGAGATTACTGGAACTATGCATACTTTTACATTAGTGGATTTACATTACTAATTACTGGAATTGAATAAACATCCATATGCAGTATTAATACACATAAACTCTACACTTTTATCCATATACATTTTAATGGCTGATCCCGTGGGGCAAAAAATTATAATAATTAATGGAACTACTAACACTTAATGGAATTATTCATTCATTCATTTTCCTTCAGCTTAGTCCCTTTATTCATCAGGGGTCGCCACAGCGGAATGAACCGCCAACTGTGTGAAACATATCCAGCATATGTTTTACACAGCGTATGCCCTTCCAACTGCAACCCAGTACTGGAAAACATCCATACACATTAATCCACACACATACACTACGGCCAATTTAGCTTATTCAATTCACCTGTACCGCATGTCTTTGGACTGTATGGGAAACCGGAGCACCGGGAGGAAACCCACGAGAACACAGGGAGAACATGCAAACTCCCCACAGAAATGCCAACTGACCCAGGCTCGAACCAGTGACCTTCTTGCTGTGAGGTGACAGTGCTAACCACTGAGCCACCGTGTCGCCACTTAATGGAATTAAAACAAGTTTAAAATTCTAAGTTCTAAAATAGGGCAGCACGGTGGCGCAGTGGGTAGCGCTCTCGCCTCACAGCAAGAAGATCGCTGGTTCGAGCCTCGACTAGGTCAGTTGGCATTTCTGTGTGGAGTTTGCATGTTCTCCCTGTGTTGGCGTGGGTTTCCTCCAGGTGCTCCGGTTCCCCCACAAATCCAAAGACATCCAGTACAGGTGAATTGGGTAAGCTAAATTGTCCGTAATGTATGTGTGTGAATGAGTGTGTATGGATGTTTCCCAGTGACGACCTCAGATTAATAAAGGGACTAAGCCAAAAAGAAAATGAATGAATGAAAAGTTCTAAAATAACAAACAAATAAATACATGAAAATGACAATACTGAAAAAACGAATCATTAAAATTAAAAACTAAAATCAGAAATATAAAATAAAATCAAATTCTAAATATTAGTGAATACAAAATAGTACAAACAAACATAATACAGAGAGGACTTTACACTTACTCTGGCAAATACAATTGCTAGTCATTTACAATAAGCAAAAGCTTATGTACATATTTTGCTTTTTATATACATCTGCTTTTAATACCATATAGATACATCTACTATTACAGTATCTGTTGGTATTTAGAGTAAACAGAATAATAGTTCACATGATTAAGACATTTTTGTACCCGAGAAGTCTGTGTCCTGAGGTTAAATCTGTTATGTTGTTTTTAAACATGTGGTACCTCAAGAATGTGTTTTATTTCTCATGTTATTTTCTTTCTATACAAAATATATGAGGATGCAGGGTCAATATGACAATGACTATATGGCTTATGCTGTTATAGAAAGATAGAGAATAAAGAGCAGTTCTGAAATTACAAAAAAAAAATTGAGTTCCTTACTAATAAAGGTGAGGACACATTTTTAAATCAGAAGTTGTGTAAATTGTCATAGTTTTGGAAATTATGATTGCTTATGAACTAAATTTCGGATTTTATCTATAAAAAGAAAAGCAAAAGGGATTGAGAGAAAAAAAGGCTTTAAAAGGTTTGTTAGTTTAACTGAGAATGTCCTGTAAACAAAATGAAAATAAATTAAATCACAAGGATGGCAAGCAAAATCATAGGATGCAAACAAACCTAGCTGATCTATTTCAACAGTTTCAGTAGAGATCTTTAGCTATAAGAGGAGATATACTTTTTATCATGTACACGTCATTGTAGGACATCAGAGGCAACTAAAACTATGTACAGTAGAAGACAAAATTATTAGACCTCCCAAGAATTTTTTCTAATAGCCCCCAAGTGATGTTTACGACCAAACACACTTTTATATATATATATATATATATAGGCTGCACGGTGGCACAGTGGGTAGCACGATCACCTCACAGCAAGAAGGTCGCTGGTTTGAGTCTCGGCTGGGTCAGTTGGCATTTCTGTGTAGAGTTTGCATGTTCTCCCCATGTTTGCGTGGGTTTCCTCCGGGTGCTCCGGTTTCCCCCACAAGTCCAAAGACATGCAGTATAGGTGAATTGGGTAGGCTACATTGTCCATAGTGTATGAGTGTGAATGAGTGTGTGTGGATGTTTCCCAGTGATGGGTTGCAGCTGGAAGGGCATCCGCTGCGTAAAACATATGCTGAATAAGTTGGCAGTTCATTCCGCTGTGGCGACCCCAAATTAATAAAGGGATTAAGCCGAAAAGAAAATGAATGAATGAATGTATGAATAAACCACTGTTGTCCAATGACTTTCCTAATTAACCAAGTAAAGCAATAACTATTGCACTTTAAGCTGAATAATAGTATATACTGCAAAATAACTAGTAAAATATTATGTACTGTCATCATTTCAAAGACAAAAAAAATTAGCAACTAAAATTTTAAGTTTAAAATGTGTTGAAAAAAAACTTTTCTCCGTTAAACAGCACGTGGGAAATATTTTGAAATAGAATGACAATTTCCCAGGAGGGCAATTCACTGTGTATGTGATTGTGCCATATGGATGTTGTGCATTGTCTGTAGACCAATTTTAGCCAAGGCTGGACTTTGAAATATTACTAATAAAACACAAAGCGCAGGATTAATGTAGTTGACGTGACATACATGACAAAATAAATGACTTGAAAAAAATGTTTGATACTTTAATTGATTGAGATTTCTTGAGAAGAGGCCAGCTTATGTGAGGAATTCATTGAGAAATGTTTGCTTTTGATTCACTGAAATGAGTCAACCCACAAGAACCATTTGCTCTGTGTACAATGGTGTCTCTTCTTCTAACTCAGCATTTGTCCATTTATCATCAGGGCTTCAAGAGGAGTATTTGAGCAGTCAGGGTCCAGACTGCTGTGACGTCAGATGGAGTGGATGTGACTCTGCTGTAGGCGCTGCATGTGCCCTGACGCACCTCCCGGGCTCCTTTTCTTTCCACAGGAGGTTATCGTCGGGGGCCATGTCATGTACAAATCGTCTTCATGGCAGTAAATTGAAACTGTGTGTGCTTGTTCTCTTCTTACTACACACATTCATCTCCATAACAACACTGCAGCATTGCAGCACTGGCTCCTTGGAGGCAATCGTACCACTAGAAGAAGTTCCCATAAGGGAGGAATAAGAGACTGGAACATCTCCCTCTTTTTGGGAAGACACACATGCTGTGAAAGTGTTTTTTGTCTGCTGTGCATGAGACGAACCTTACCAAATGCCTGGAAAACACAGGAAGTCTCGCCACCGCTGAAGCATCTGTGCCTGTCTTTTTGAGGACTAGAACATCTGGCTTGGTCTGAGCGTGCATGTATCCGTGCGTTTGTTTGAGCGACTGAATGTTTTAAACACGTTTTTTCAGTGTTTCGTTTGTTTTATCAGGACTACCTGGCTGCACATGTTAAAGAAAAAACAAATGTTACGAATGACAATTTGTTTTGTTTCGTTTTAGACTGCATTCATGAAAACTAAAATGAATGCGTGAACAACGGATGAATGATATTGTTACATTTCTCCTCTAATAAATCCAACACTATTGGAGACTTTTTTCATATTTAAGATACTCTTCTTTTAGGTTGGTTTCTGCTGGCTTTATACTTTAAACAGTGCTATTTTCTAAAATCAAACAAAAAGTGCTTCAGGGGTAGTTAATGTGTCAGTGCTCTTTGGATAAGAGATTCATAAAGATAAACAACGAAATCATTAGTCTAAGGCATTTGAAAATGAGTGTCTTGGACCTAATATTTTGTTGCTATTTTGTGTTTTAATCTCTAGACCTCTCTAAAGGCTTCCACACGCTGCTGTAGCCAATACCTATTAACGCCTCTTACATTTACTCATGGGTTTTATGTTGGTCTTGATGTTTCTGGGCTGTTAAAGGGGCTTTTGGTAGTTACCATTTAGCAGATGCTTTTCTTCAAAAACAACTCGCTGTGCACTAATTGAAAAAAGACTGTGGGAAAAACTTAGGAAACATTACAAATTCGCTCCATGTGGACTGTCACAGTACTACAAACTCCCCAATAACAACATCAAAACAAGTTTTAAATTATTGCTTCACTCAGACAGGGTAGTTTCAAGCACTTGCGACATTTACATAATGGCCAGTAATATCCACTTTTATAGCAAGTGGATATATTTCATTCTCCTCTGGCTGTCAGACGGAGAAGCATTTGTGGGAGGAAAACAAGCAGTGTTTTAAGTGTTCCAGACAGGCTGTCAGTGTGCATTAGTGGTGGAGTCTTGGATTCTTTCAGCAGGTTACATTGTTATACCAGTAGGTGGCAAAAATAATCTTTTTTTCAGCAAGTCAGTGAATCATCCACTCAAACAAGTCATTTGACAAAAACACAGATTCGTTCAGAAGTGAAATTGAAGGCATTCTCTCATTCTTCTAAATGGCTCCCTAAATGCTGAGAGTCTTCCTCTGAGTCCACACTTTTGTGACGTAATGCTTTGGAGTTTTGCCTCCGTGTGGTCTCAGCAGAAGTTTGTTTATGTAAATGATTAACAGGACACCCTGTGACAGATTCCCAAGTCTCCAACCTAGTTTAATCCAACCTAGATCAAACTCACCTTCTTGTAACTACCAAGTAATCCACTTGATTAGCTAAAGCCTGTCTCACACTGTGTAATTTATAATAATCCTATAAGATTGTAGCTTGTCAGAATGTGTGAACATGATTCCCATGTCCCACTGTAAGATCTCTGTTGTCATAATTTCAGACTGAACGACAATCAAGACGTGCAAACACAGACACGCAAGAAAACTCCGTGACACATAGAATAACATGCATTCTAAAATAATACCTCACAGTACACATAAACCATCCATAGCGTTAATTTTGCTCACAATATGCTTATTAAAAAATTGCTCTGCTGGGTCAGTTGGCATTTCTGTGTGGAGTTTGGATGTTCTCCCCGTGTTGGCGTGGGTTTCCTCTGGGTGCTCCGGTTTCCCCCACAAGTCCAAAGACATGCGCTATAGGTGAATTGGGTAAGCTATATTGTCCGTAGTGTATGTGTGTGAATGAGTGTGTGTGGATGTTTCCCAGTGATGGGTTGCAGCTGGAAGGGCATCCGCTGCGTAAAACATATGCTGGATAAGTTGGCTGTGGCAACCCCAGATTAATAAAGGGACTAAGCCGAAATGAAAATGAATGAATGAAGGAATGAATGGTTTGAATGTGATTTCGCTGATTGCATCATCAGATTCTCCTATTGGTTCTTGTTGTAGCTGAAATCACACTGCAGGAAAGTGTCTGACAATGTGAATAGCGCTTTAATCGGTTTTTTGGTCAGAGTTTGAACAAACCTTTGCAAAGTGGATCTCTATGGATGCACTATCCTCTGGCTTATTACCTTGTTCATGGATTTAAAGTCCACAATTTGGGATTGCGCCACTAGTTTCACTCCTGTGCCCTAATCTCCTAAGAGCTCAGGATACCTCATCTGTATTTATAATATCAGCAGTGATTACCTGGACAACATGACTCTTGTATAATTTTGCTTATTTGTAAGCAAGCAACAGATGCCCAGAATCTTGTCACAGGACTGAGGTAAGCAGCTCTTTGTCTGCCTCCGTGTTGTGATTGACTTTACGTGCTATTCTATATACCATGAGCACTGTCCCGATTTAGCATGTGCATGTAATCACTCTAGTTCTACTTACCTTAATTAAAGCAGGATATGAACCAGAGCTTCCAGATTTCGATACTGGTGCACGAACAAGAGTGCTTTACCGTCAGTGCACCTCATATAACCTGGAGAGTAAGGTTTACTCAAACAGTGCCTACTAACTGGCCTCTGTTACATGCATTCTCCTAAACCTCATTCCCATCCAGGCACCAGTGGAACACTTCTGTTACTGTACATCCTGCTAAAGCCTAAAATACTATATGGGCATCTGCATTTCACAACAATACCCACATGGTCCTTACAGCATAATTTTTTACGAAGGTTTGACATGATTTCTACTGAGGAGGTCTCAGAATCCTTACCATTCCTCACTGACTGTCTTGTGTGACAAATTTTCACCAGGAGTGTTTGTGGACATCAAACAATGCCTATGCACAGCCATGTTTTTCTGTCTGCGTAGAGAGTTTACGTGCAACAGTGCAGAAAAAAGGTGAAAGTTCAACCAGAACAAACACCACACATGTCTCAAACTCACCTATCTGTTGTACTCATCCATAATTCAGTATACACTCACACAAAAATAGGTTCTTCAATAGTTCTTTGTGGTAGTTGAGGTGCTGTTTAGCACAGTTAAGTAGTTATTTGGCTTGCAAAAAAAAAAAAATTATTAAAAGTATAGGTTACCCAAAACTTAGAATTCTGTCATCATTTACTCTTCCTTCACTTGTCACAAACCTGTTTGACATTCTTTCATCTATTAAACAGAAAAGAAGATACGATTTTGAAGAAAGCTGGAAACTATTTACTTCCCTAGTATTTTTTCCTACTATGGAATTCATATGGTTACAGGTTTTCAGCATGCTTCGGAATATCTTCTTTTGTGTTCAAAAGAATAAAGAAAACCATAAAGGTTTGGAAACACTTGAGTTTGAGTAAATGATGAGTTAATTTAAAATTTTGTGTGAACTGTCGTTTTAAGTGCCAGTATATTGTTCTCTAGGAAGGTTAAGGTACTGCACATTACATT
Source organism: Danio choprae (assembly GCA_903798125.1). Taxonomy (NCBI): domain Eukaryota; kingdom Metazoa; phylum Chordata; class Actinopteri; order Cypriniformes; family Danionidae; genus Danio; species Danio choprae. The sequence continues at coordinate 1,005,812 of CAIGQW010054193.1, forward strand.
ACAGTCATTACAGATATAGATGCTTAAAGTGGTTTCCCAATGACTATGAGCCAAAGAGCTGCTTTTAGTGCTTATTAGCAGCACCATTTATAGAGTGTACTTTGAAAACAGTTTGCAAGATTGAGTGGAACGGAGTAAACACTAACTTTAAGAGCAGAATTTGAACCTGTTCAGGTGCACTAAGGCCTTTGCCATTGTTCACTGGTGTGCCTCTTGAGGCCAGGGAGAGTGAGGTTTACTTGCACAGTTCCTACTACTTGTTACATCAGAAACCATAAAAGACAGCCTAGCTTTTTTTTTTTTTTAATGACTAGATACATTTTCTTTTATTAATGTGACCAGTTTATTCAACTGTTAAAAGTGAGTGTTCATGTCTGTGAAGGTTTTCAGTCATCCAGGAGCAAATACTCAACAGCAGCTGGGCTTGTTTATTCATTTACTGAAGACGTTTAGCCGCTCGTCTCAGTGAGTCTTCCTCTCAGTGACTGTGTGAGCGATGTGTTGGAGAGATAAAGTCCATGAGCTGAGTCACTGAATCTGTTCTCATGTTGCTACTTCTGTGGTCCTTTTTCTCTGAGATTATCTCCTCCGCCATCTAAACTCCTACCGGGATGTTCTGCATCAGCACAGGCCTCTTCTTTCTGATTCTGATGCCAGTTCACCATGGACTAAGGCTGTACTGTGCTAATACAATATAATTTCCCCCATTACATTTTTTTATCCTCCGCTTTGTTTATTGAGAGGCCTGTGTGGTAAGAGTTTTGGCCAGTAGGAGTCAGTGTTTTCTCATAGTGATTGTGGGGCTTGGAGTGTACCGTAGATACATATATATATCTTGCAGACTGATTAGTATCAGTCCACACACCTCATAGGCTCTGACAAGTATATCTCTGCTTCAAACTGTAGATATCTCATTCAGTCTGTAGTAGAAACAGGGTTCATATTGGTGCTGGAAATCGAACCTTTTCAAGGTTTTCAAAGCGCTCAGATTTTGGATAAAGTGCTCGAAAATGTTGCTTTCGGAATATTTTATCTTACTAAATAGGTAATAATGATTAATTATTTAAATAAAATAAATGTTTTTGCTATTGCATAAAATAAAAACTGGAGTGTGTGAATGTGCCTGTACCATGACCGGTCTTGTTTTTATCTATGCCCTTTGAAATGAAAATAAATTTAAGATGAAAGATGACGCATGTAAGATACAAATAAATGACATATAAGAAAGTAAATGACTATAATATATAATGACAATATGATAATAACTATAAGATAAACGACAATAACAAATAGCATCTCATATAATGTAAATGTAATTTGTCACACATTAAAGTGCTGGAAAAGAATGAAAATTCACCCTGAAAGTGCTTATATTAGATGTTGTAAAGGGTGTAAGAACCCTGTAGAAAGAGTGACAAGTTTGACAGGGATGACTAATGGAAACATAGTTTTGCAGTTTGATCTTTAGTAAATCCTCTAAACTAACTGGAATTGCAAAATCCTCTTACTAAACCAGTTTTATTTAAACTTAACAAATGTCTATATAAGATATGATCCAGTTCTCTGTGTGTGTAGTTACTGTTTACTTAAACTCTTAGCACCCTGATTCCAGCCTCTCTGGGCTCCGTATTGGCTGGATTCTCTGTTAAGTTAATTTGTGTAATTTAATTTTAACTGCCCAAGGGCCTCAGACCCATACCTGTATATTCATTGAAGAATAGTAGTAGTTGTTGTTTTTTTTTTTGTTCATTTTTGTGTGTATTTCGCAAAGGTTTCTGTTGCGCGTCCGCGCGTGCTTGTTTGTTGATGCGCGTGCATGAATGCGTGTGCGTGCGTTTGTTTAGAACTTGTTCCAGACTTTCTGGGTGGGTTGAGCTATTGTAATGATGCTTTTATTACATTATTTGGTAATGTCTGCATTTAAAGATCCATCATGAATTGTCAGAGGACACTGGCGGAGTGTGCGACAGCTCGACCGTGTGCATGTGTGTGTGGCGCTGAATCGATTCAGCAGCAGTGTAGCTGTGAATATTTAAGTGATTTAAGATTAAAGCGTCTGGAGCCGAATAAAAGCAGCACAGATTTAATATAAAACCATATTAAAGAGGCTCAGCTTTATGAGGTCACAGAGGATCTGCAGTACACAGAGCACAGCTGTTAGTGGAGCGAGAACAGAGGAAGAGAAAGGGAGAAAGAAAGCAATGAAGAGAGAGGTCAGAGAGCATCTTTCAACATTTTTGGACTTGATTTCATTTTTATTTTTATTTTTTTCCAGAATTACATATTGAGCTCAGCAGACCCTTTTTCTGAGTATGCAGTCATGCTGAATCAGGTTATAAACTGCACCATGTTTACTCAACATACAAAAAGAAAGGGAGTGCAACTGCACTTTCATCAAAACAAATTCCCAGTGGTAAGGTGAGAAGTGGGCCTCACAGTGGCGCAGTGGGTAGCACGTTCGCCTCAGAGCAAGAAGGTCGCTGGTTCGAGTCGAGCCTCGGCTGGGTCAGTTGGCGTTTCTGTGTGGAGTTTGCATGTTCTCCCTGTGTTGGCGTGGGTTTCCTCCGGGTGCTCCGGTTTCCCCCACAAGTCCAAAGACATGCGGTGAATTGGGTAAGCTAAATTGTCCGTAGTGTATGAGTGTGAATGGGTGTGTATAGATGTTTCCCAGTGATGGGTTGCAGCTGGAAGGGCATCCGCTGCATAAAACATATGCTGGATAAGTTGGCGGTTCATTCTGCTGTGGCGACCCCAGATTAATAAAGGGACTAAGCCGAAATGAAAATGAATGAATGAAAGGTGAGTGAACATTTCAGTGTCTGACTGTGAATGGTTACAGGTATGCAACATTATTCAAAATATCCTTTTTTTGCTTTGTTTTCAATAGAACAAAACTTGTTTGCAACAATACAAGTGGGAGTAAATGATGACAGAATTTGCATTTATTTATTTATTTTAATTTTTGATCTCTTTGAGGGTGCATTTTTAACTGCTAAAAATGGCATAATTGGTTTTGCCTAAAAAAAAAAAAAATTAAAAAAAAAAATATATATATATCAAAATATAAGCAGAAATATAGCCTACCAGTATATGCATAATTTGGACAAAAATATGAAGTTAACCACCATACATAAGAAATGGTCTAGTGTGATATGTTTTTGAGAAGGTCTCACCGTGCAGAATACAACATTATAAATTAAGCCTAACAGATTTTGAGCTAATCCCTAGTCTTTTGAAAATCTTGATTGTGTATGAACGATGAGCAGAGATCAAGTGTGTGATCAAGTTTAGGAGTGTGTGTAGGTTGAATTGAGTTGAACCCCATATTAGACTGGCAGATGAGGAGAAATGTAATATTACATGTCTATGTAATAGCCTGTGAAGCTTATATGGCAATAAACATACATAATACTATTTTACTAATCACTACAGAATAGAAGTGCATACTGCATACTATTCACAGTACCTGGAAGATCAGCGATTATACAGTAGTATCTTTTTTTGCCTACTTGTGTGTGTACAATACTGTGCAGGATTTGTCTTATTTACTTTAAAAAAAGTATTTTAAAAAATGGTGTTACACTTTATTTGAAGACACACTCATGAATCTGGGTGTGCATTCTTGCCACTGTGTTAATCTATCCTTTTTCCCCTCGGTTTGTTTTTCACAAAATTAGATGAGAGTGACACGACTGCTGGAAGCTGCCAGAGAAAGAAAGATAACTACACAAATATTGTCTGTTAGTGGTTTCCATAGTAACCAATTACTCATCTCAAACAACACCCAGATGAAAAGTTTTTCCACAGTAATAAATAACTGTGTAGTTTGTAGTTAAATTAATATGGTGTGTGTGCTTTGTTGCTTGACAGTATGATAAATGTGTGTAGGCTGGAGTGCATGTATGTGTATAATTTTGCTGTTTGAAAAGCACTGAGTGCTCATGTGTGTTTCTTTGCATGTGTGTGTCATTTGATGTTTTTGTTTGATTGGCAGTCCTGTCCTGCTTTTAACACTCACTCTGCTCTGATTCTCAACATATGCCACAATTACACTACCAGTCCTCTGTTCTAACACTTTAAAGATGTGGAACTTCACACACTTGCACGCTCACTCACTCTCACCGAGTAACCCCAATGTACAAACATGTGGCCAGCGAAAGTTTGACAAGAAAGATCATGAATTCGGGGTATCTTGATTTAGGACCAAGCCTTACAGGGTCTTTGAGGGGTCCCTTCAGAGTTTAATGACGTCTATATCTGATAATAACTAATGTGTAACATTGTAACGAATCATTTATTACGCATTAGATGTGGTATGTAGAAGATTTATAACATACTGGGGAGTCACTATCGTGTATAATGATAAAAAAAAGCGAATTCGGAAACTCTGTTGACTTCATCAGCTAACTCGTTTACAGATGGTTCTTTTCAGGGATTGCGAAATGGGAACTATTGGATGTAGCTACGGATGGAACTATTGTGTAATCGAACGCGTGACGCTATTGTTAGTGACTTGCGTGCGTTCGCATTCTCTGGTGAATGTCGTAGTTGTAGAGCCTCGCGCTCTTTTTCCGCGGCAGGATTTTCAATGAGATGACGTCACGCCGCCAGCCAATCAGCTTCTAGGGGTCGGTCTCTGGAACTGGCCGCAGTAGGTTATCAGCGTGAATCCTCGCAGTCCGAGGTCAGGAAGCCAGATGAGCCCGCAGAGAAGCGCTTGCTCACCGCGACCAGCCCAAGCCAACAGTCGCTGAGAGGACGAGGAAGTTCGGTATGCAGAAGCAATGCTGATTGACCTGCACGCAGCCATGGTACCGAAGCGCGAGCCGGCGAAGTTGGAGGAGCGTGAGCGCACGCAGGCGGCGTGTGAGTGCCAAAGCCAATGTAACAACTGCAAAATCTTCCTGAGTTTGTTCATCCTCTCGCTCTCTCTGCACCTCGTCACGCTATTCTGCTACCTGGACCTGCGCTCGGAGCTCAAACGAGAAATATCCCAGAAAAACAAAGATGAGGTGTCATCCACGGGGCCAGTGCCGCACTATGAAGCCACAGAGCCGGTGCTCCAGTCACCGGACACCGACCACCCAACAATAGGCGACCAGGTAAACTGAGTTATCTGTTGTTCTACACAAAGAGCAGGCAACTAAACTTCCTTCCTGTTCTCTTGTCACTTAGCTTTAACTTCTGCCATTGAGAAGATAATTTCTTATTGTCTTGTCTGCCAGATGAACAATTCTGTGTTCTTTATTGTTTTTGTTTTCTTGGAGACCTATTGTTTGTTAGACTCCACTTTAGATAAGTGATAGTTGGTCATGAAGTACTGCTCATTTGGAGGTCTCACTCTAGTAATGAACTTATGGTGTAAGTCAGATGTAGACCATCCAACATTTGTATGCATGTAGGACCAGAATTAAGAACAAAGTAGTTGTGTTTAGGTAAAATGTCCTGAGTGATGCAAATGATACAATATGTCATTTACATGAGTCATAGTAGCATTTACACATGAAACATGCTTCCACTAAAATAAAACTTAAAAGCAGCAATTCAATTTTCTTGTTCTTTTTTCTTTCTTTTTTTGAGAACAATTAAAGTGGTGACAAAATCACAGCCTGCAAACAATTAAGTCACTGCTTTTGTTTCATAGCACTGTTGCTGATCAAGCTAAAATGCTGAAATTCATAAAAGTAGAAATGATGTAAGTATTATGATGAGCAAACCCCAAAAATTCCATCAATCAGTAATTCTATACAATAAACTGATAAATCATAATGTTATTTTAATGTACACATTCAGAACAAAAAAGATAATAAGGATCTTATTTTCAAATTTATTATTTGTACATTATTTATATTAGTATTTCATTCACACAATTAGGACAGACCCCAATCTGAAGCAATCTGGGTTTAGTGGTAATGCTCTAGGGCACATGATTTGTACTGTGCAGAGGTTTAAACCTGCAACTATCAATTTCACTTTCCTGCTATGGTCTTTAACCCTCTAGGCATGACAACTACTATCTAGTTTATGAGCTGATCTTGATCAGTTCCTGGTGCGCTATAGTCTCAGATTTAGGTGAGCTTTTGTCTCTCATCCCATTCATATAGTGCGTCAAAAGCCCGGGAGTGACGCTCTTCTCGTAACTGTGAATCGTTCACCTGCAGGGGACATTTGTTCTGGTTAAACAACATCTGTCCTTTTTACGAGTTCTCTTCATCAGACGCACTTTTACTGTCAGGCGGCACAGGTCGCTGTTTATTTAGCCTAGGCTGCGGTTTGGCCCGGACTCGTGTTTGATTCCCTTGGCAATATGCCAAACTCGTCGCAGCGTTTCCTGATGTTCACCCCACAGGGCTGTGCGTTAGTGCTGGATCTAGAGCACTCGGCTCAGGGATGCGTTTTATTAGACATAACTGGAGGTTGAATTACACCGACAAATTCCTTCAGTGAATGAATGAATGAATCAATGAATAAATCCGACGTACATCTGTGGCCTCTCTGCAGTGAATGTGAAGGTGCAGAGGCATCTTAGCATTGTTGCACACAAGCAATAGTCTTCAAAAGATAGTTTAACCGAAAATCTAAATTCTGTCATCATTAGCTCACTCAGGTTGTTCCAAACCAGTATGAGTTTCTTACATCTGCTGAATAAGAAAGAGGATACTTTGAAGAAGGTCGAGTCAAGTATTTTAAAATAATTATATTTGTTCCTTTATTTGACATCACAATTACCCGGGACAAACCAATTGCATTTGTTTAAGTGTTTTAGCAGATGTGCTAATTCTCAACACCTATCCAAGAGAGGTTTGTCATTAAAAAATAAAATGAAAAAAAGTAAATACATATACACAACATTATAATTGGGCAGCGCAGTGGGTAGTGCTGTTGCCTCACAGCAAGAAGGTCACTGGTTCAAACCTCAGCTGTGTTAGTTGGCATTTCTGTGTGGAGTTTGCATGTTCTCCCCGTGTTCACGTGGGTTTCCTCCGGGTGCTCCAGTTTTCCCCACAGTCCAAAGACATGCTATAAGTGAATTGGGTAAGCTAAATTGTCCATAGTGTATGTGTGGGAATGAGAGTGTGTGGGTGTTTCCCAGTGATGGGTTGCAGTTGGAAGGGTATCCGCTTTATAAAACATATGCTGGATAAGTTGGCGGTTCATTCCGCTGTGGCAACCCCAGATTAATAAAGGGTCTAAACCGAAAATGAATGAACATTATAATTCTTTACCTGAAATAGCAATAAGGCAGCATGATCAAGCAAACTAATAATACACTATTTGTGTAAACACTGCTGTTTTGTTTTTAACCACTTTTTAAGTACCCTACAAATAAATCATTAAATGAGATGATTCCATAGTTGAATCAATAAAAGCAATGAAATCCTCTGCTTTGTTTTTTGCAGTTTACTGTTTATGTAGGGTGCCCTCTGCCCTTCGGAGGAGATTTACTACTAATCGCAGAGTTGTGTTTGCCTGACAAGATGTGCATGAGAATCACAGCTTTTCCTGAATCGTGACCTCTATTTCATTTCAAATGAATATCACTCAGCCCTAATGGGCCCATTCATTCAGTAGTACTCGTGTGGTGCACAGAGCTTTTCCATGAATGTGATGAAGAGTTTGAGAGAAGGATTTCAATGAAATCTGAACAAGGGCTCTCAAGAGGTGCACTTAACCATGTTAAAACCAATAAAGTATACCGACCGGTAATGCATCTCGACTCCCGACTGACAACTTGTATTCAGATCACTGAAAACACATGTTAATACCAGGTGGATACAGGGTCTTAATAAAGTTAAAGTGTATGGAGCAGAATCAAACATGTGACCCTTGACCATGTGAGCTATTTTTGTCCATCAATATGGGATTGACAGTCAAGTTGGACTGATATGAATATTGTTGGCAGACATAATTTAACAGAGTCATCCAAAGCTCACTGAGCTCAATTTCTACCTTGGATCCGATGTGTATGTGTGTGTGTTTGAATAGTTACTGCGTGCATGTGCGTGCATATATGTGTGTTTGTGAGCATTGCACTGATGCGTGTCAGAAGAAGGCGTGTAACCATGACGACAGATTGATGGAAGGAGGCGTGAGTGCGGTTAGTCTGTCAGAATAAAAATGACATGCAAAGAAACCACAGTGCAAGAGAAAGTCTGTGTGTGCAATACGACCACTCTGCTGTCATGTTAAAATGGCTATAATTAATGGTGTTTCCCTAGGAAAACAAAAACAACCAAAATCATTTTTGATTTTGTTTTTGGTCTGTTGTATGGTTGACGTTGCTGTTTGTAATTGCCAGAGCAATGCGTAATGATACGCAGTTGTACAATACCGGATATCTGTTTGAAATCTAATATAAAATAAGTCCAAATAAATGCATATGCATAATTAAATATTAAGCTTATTAAGCAGTGTGTGTTGATGCACGTTAAGAATTTTTAACCTTTAATAGTTTAAAATGTAATAAAACTTTAAGTACATTTTTCACACAGTTTTTTTATTTTAATATGATTCATAAATGTACTTATGCTGGTTGGTGTTGTTTTTTTGTTGTTGTTGTTGATTAATGCCACAGCCCCCCCCCCCCCCCCCCCAACAAAAAAAAGTATATATAAAAGTTTGGAAAATATAAAGAGACCACTTCAAAGTTAATATTGGTTATATTTATTTTATATCACTAAGTACATATTTTAAGCAAAATGTTCACTAGTGTTTAATTTTGTAAAATACTGATAACTTGTGTTCAGAATTCAGAAGTGAATAAATATATAGGTTAATAATTAATTATATTGTGTGTGCTGATCATTTATTGGTCACAACCCCAAGTCCATACATGAAATACTCTCTATCAGCTTTTTTTCTCCTTTCTTTTTCTTGTGTGTGTGTGTCTGAGCGAGAGAGTATGGGAAAACGCAGAGAATATTTTCCTCATCAACCTCTCTCTTTCTCTCTCAGGCATTATGGCATGTGGCCAGATCTCAGTGTGAGCTCTCTAATGCACACACACACTATTGCTTATTAAGCTTTGTAGGTATGGGATTCCTCCTCGACAGGATATTACATTAATGGATGGAGTCAGCCACACTCTAATTACTCTCCATTCAACTATTTACCGCTGTAACTAATACACACACACACAAGTTTCTCACATGCGCTTGGTGTGTTCGCCCGAGTCCTTTGTCCTTTGAGTTAGCAGTGAGGAGTTAGCAGTAAGGAATGCACTTGGTGATCAACATCTTAGATCTGATATAGTGTTAGCCATATATCCCAGAGCGCTACGCTGTCTGACTGATTGCAGAAGTGTGTGTGTGTGTGTGTGTGTGTGTGTGTGTGTGTGTGTGTGTGTGTGTGTGTGTGTGTGTGTGTGTGTGTGTGT
>CAIGQW010054193.1:1064990-1097902 GCA_903798125.1 Danio choprae
ATGTCAATGGCTGCGGCATTCCAACATTTTTCTAAATATCTTCTTTAGTTCTCGACAGATAAAAGAATCGCAAACCGCTTTGGAACCAGTGGTTTCATTTTTCAGGTGAACTATTCTTTAAGTATGATCATCAGTGAAGTGCAGTGATGGTTGTGGTCTTATTTATACTTCAAGGATGCATCCATAAATCACATACTGACTCGAGCAGATACTTATTTAAATTAGAAGTTCATAACTTTTTTTAAGTATTATCTACATAGTATGACTGTGTGTAGTAAGAAACTTGAACATACATACACAAAATGAGCTATTGTTTTTCTCCATCATGGCATTTGTAGTTAAATTGTTCAAATAAATGGCAAGCAATATGCAAAAAACCAAAACATAAATGCAACACTGCTGTGCCATGGTTAATTTTCATAAGTTCACTTTGTAAGTTCCCACCAACTTCACTGCAATTTATAAATCATCTCTTGTGGCCTTATATATATATATATATATATATGCCACATGTAATCAGATGCACACTTCAGAATTTCTTTTCAGTTTTTTAATGAGTATAGTGATTTCAGTAGCTTCCCAAATCATTGTTTGTTCATCAGATCAATGCAAATTCTTGTTTATTAAGACTAACTAATTGAACAAAACATGTCAGCTGAATGCTCTTGTACAGTGTAGAAAACCAAAATGTCCAATGTGTATTCAGTGTTGAGTGAAGTAATGGTTAATAACACCTTACAATGTCACTCTTTCACAAACATGAAGGTTTCGTCACCTCTGTTTCCACATTCCTGTCTTACGGTCTGCATTGCACGCACACAAATGCAAAAGACAGGATACACGCTTGGTGCTGAGCTTTTGTCTAAAATCTCAGGACAATTAAGTCAAAGAGCATGAAACAGAAAGCAAAGGGCTCGTCCTCAAAGGCCCCAGGTGGCTTCAAACAGGTACACTCAATGGTTTCATCCTGCATCTCACACCTCGCTCTGCGGCTGCTCTCATTGCTCAGAACAAAAGATGGGAAAAAGTAAAAATGAGTGTAGTGATTTTCACCACTGATGTATACACAGAATGGGGAGGGGGGGGCTTCTTCATTGATATAGAAGAACTTTTTTGGCTCCCCCAAATAAACATTTTAGTGAAAAGTTCCTCTTTCTACCATTTTCTACAAGAACCATTTGACATATTGTGAAGAAATACATGTAAAATAATAATGATTTCCCCAATGAAAAGAAAAGTTTGAGTTAAGAAAGGTTTAAGGTTCTTCATACCATCAATGTCAATAAAGACACTTTAAGCGTGTAAATTACAGTTTACAAATTACCAGATGAAAACTGCAGTCTGTTTTTAGATTTTAGATCAGATGACTTTTAGATTGCTTTGGACCAAACTGGTTCATATTTTATATTACTTTGTCCCTAAATTCTGAAGAATGGATAACAAATTAATTTATAAGACAATTATGTCTTTATTATTATTTAAAGGTAAACTATAGGACAATAAAAGATATTTTTAAATAGTAAAAAGAATAAGGGAGAATCAATAATATGTGTAGGCCTAATTAATTTAATTAACTTTACCATTTCTAAACTAAAAACATAGGCCCATATGTTCCTGATAAGATAAGAAGTTTCTGAATGAACACTTTCCTAAAACCACAAGACAGTTAACTTACAGTGCATTATTTGCATTAACTTGTTAACTTCCACGTTTGCTAAATGAATAATCCAAGATTGTATTTGCCGTAATATGCACTTTGTGTCGTAAATTTGACCCTCCATGACTCCAAAATCTTTATACTATATATAGCGACGGAGGGTCAACAAAGGGTCAAATGAAATGGAAAAAACCCCCGTGGCCTTCAGCCTCTCTCCCATAAACTTTGACGAGAAAAGAAAATTCACACGCGTGTTTGCGATTATTTTACAAGCACTTTTCGTTTATTATTCGATACGGTAAAGTCGCGTATTATTCCAGCACAACGTGCTGACAAAACCTGCTGATTACGCCTCTGAATATGGCAGGATTGTTGATCGGATTAGGAACCCGGGGGGCATTTGTGTCATTCTGGCTCCATTAAAGAAAGGAGAACTGGTTTGTTTGATCTTAATCCTGACTAATTCGGCCACAACATGCCCAACAATAAAATTCCAGTTGGCAGTTTCGGTCACCGATGGCCCATTGCTAGATCAATAAGCAGATCTATTCTCCAGCGCGGGTTTGTCCTGACACATTTCTGCAGTTTGTATGCGAGGACGAGTGGAATCAAAGAGACGCTTTTCTCGCCTTTGCGTGGAGTGTCCGAGCTGCGTGATCTGCTCTCAGAGGTGAGGGGATATGTTATTTCTGATTGTCTCGGTGATGATGAGTATGACCGCTCGAGAAGCTGTGAACATTCACACCTATGTGCTGATCAGACGAGAGTGATTAGCAACCGGCAGGACTGTCTGTGCTCTGCCATTCACACGCGCGCTTCTGCATTGCGCCGCTGCCGCACGTTCAGCTCAGCGCAATAAGCATCGAAATCAGATGGCAGTGTAATTTAGTTATACGAGTGTATTACTCCACCGTACACAACTATTAGCTAGTTTCTGTATTGAAAAAAAGGTGGGCTCGTCCGGGATTTGAACCCGGGACCTCTCGCACCCTAAGCGAGAATCATACCCCTAGACCAACGAGCCGATGTGCTCTGTAGGCGACTTTTCATGTTTACGATGATGATGTCGTCATTGTATAATGATGTATTCATAATTAGTATAGTGTTCTTTTTTTGTTTAAATGAACTAAAATATTATTATATATTTTGTATATATAATATTATAACGTGGTAGTTTTTTTTTTTATCACTCAATAACCCATAAACGAGAATACTGTAATAACTGAAAGGTTTTTGTTTTTAAGTAATGATAAATCCGACGATTGAAATGTAATGCTCTCGGCGGCAGCAGCAGCTTCTGCACGTCAGCAGTGGCCTACCGCTGTTTAAGATGTTTGCGCTTGTAAGGCTTGAGGAACGAGAAATCCGGCTTATCTGCTGGGAAAAGCCGAGTCAAACAGATTTTAATGTAAATGAGCGGGTTGTTGATCCCGTTTGGACAGAAATCTTCAAAAGACTTAAAGCCCAATTGTTTCCTTTGGGAAGGCGCACACTCAAAAGCTGAGCTTTCCAGATGATAATGGCTTTTCTTACACTTAACCTCGTCAAATCGGTTAAAACGTTGTTTACTCACCAGGCTAGGTAAAATAACAACAAACCATTAACTCTAACATGATAATTCATATATAAATGCATTGTTTGGGTGGTCGACTGACAAATGTGAGACATATGTGTTTGATAAGCAACACTTCACAGGGCTTTGATACTCTCTCATTTAAAGATTTGCCATTTGTTGTTTGTTTAACTGGCGTGACCACACGATATGGCTCATTTTGTTCTTTTTCAGTATGTTTCCCCCTGCCCAAATGAACTGTAGTAAATAGTTGCTAATCTTTCCGCGCGCTTGTTGAATCTGAATGTGGCCCCGCCCACCCGCGGAGGGGGCGGGTCGAGCCTCATAGCTGAACTATGAAAGAGAGAGATACTCACTTCTCGGACAAACACAAACCTGGGCATTCAGACCGTTCGCTGTGCATCTTGACCGCTGAGGAAAGACATCACATCGGACTTCACTGGGATTTCAAAACAACAAAAGAGCGAAATGACAGAATACAGGAAATTTCTTCTCTTTTTCATTACGTCCTTAAGCGTGATTTATCCATGCACAGGAATATCATGGCTGTAAGTATTTATTTTTTATTTGCATTAAATTCCTTATTAAAATGACAATTGTTTTAATACAAATGTATTATACCATGGTTTTGCTACACTAATCACAGTAAACCCGTATTTTTTACAATTAAATTTGTGGTTAATGCTAATCAATCTGCAAAAAAAAGAAACACACACACACACACGGTTATCCTATTTCACCTGTTTCACTAGAAAAAATTAAAATAAAGGTTTATTTTCATAATTGATATGGGCCCATGGGATGGATTAATTGATTTTGCGTTATTTGATAGCCTATTTTATAATCCAGCTCTAGGCTGTTTAGGAAAACTCATTGCGTGAAATGTCAAGTTATATTTGAGAACCGAATAAATGAAATACTTTAAGCGAGTTTATATGATCCACTTCATTTATATCTACTGTAAAGTTACCGAATTTAAAAATATATATTTCAGAGTTTTTCTCTCTTGCATTCAGCATTACAACAAATGATGATAAGATTTCATTGTTTTGGTGAACTCAGTAGTAATCTGGTCAATTACCTTGTTGAAAACACGTCGAAAGATAGCACAATCCAATAAAAGCTAGACGAGATAAATCGATATGTCTCATTGAGCTTGTTTGTACTTGCAGTGGTTTAACGATAAACGGGAGCTCGGTGGGCTGGAATCAGACGCACCACTGTAAACTCCTAGACGGGCTCGTGCCCGATCAGCAGCAGCTCTGCAAGCGCAACCTCGAGCTCATGCACAGCATCGTGCGCGCGGCCAGGCTCACCAAGAGCGCATGCACGAGCTCCTTTAGCGACATGCGCTGGAACTGCTCGTCCATCGAGAGCGCGCCACACTTCACCCCTGACCTGGCCAAAGGTAAGCTTACTTTCAATTGCCATTGCACACTTTCTCAGTTAGCCAGAATAAACATCTTTGTCGTGTGTTTATCTCTATATACAAACAATCACATTTTAACCAACAAAGAGAAGAAAATGCTCTCATCATGTTCTGACCCTCCACTTGTTCTAAACACATGTGAGTTTCTTTCGTCTGATGGGCAGAAAATAATATATTTTTGGGCGGGAAAATGTAATCTGGTAGTTATTACATAGTATATTTTTCCTACTATGGAAGTCAATGGTTAACTACTGGTATCCAACTTTTTTCACATATCTCCTTTTGTGTTCAATGGAAAAAAGAAACTCATAAAGAGTTAATGGTGAGGAACTTTTCTTTTTTGGGGGGTGATTCCATTAGGACAGATTTTAACATTGCAACAACGGAGGAGGAATTTACCTGTAGAGACCCACAGAACAATACAGTTTCCATTTAAAAAATACAATTTCTATTATAACAATAAAAAAATTACAAAACCATTAGAACATTTTATGATGTTTTTTTCAGCAGGGAAGCATCAGCTGCTTGTGTTCAGCTTGTAGATGAATGCTAGATGATCCAACAGATGATCTAACTGTTGTTTCTGTGCAGGGACTCGTGAGGCAGCGTTTGTGTTTTCTCTGGCCGCTGCGGTGGTCAGTCATGCTATAGCTCGTGCCTGTGCATCTGGGGACCTGCCCAGCTGTTCCTGTGCTGCAATGCCGTCAGAACAGGCGGCTCCTGATTTCCGCTGGGGTGGATGTGGAGATAACCTTCGCTACGGCCTTCAGATGGGCTCCGCTTTCTCTGATGCGCCAATGAGGAACCGGCGCTCGGGCCCACAGGCCTTCAGACTCATGCAGCTTCACAACAATGCTGTTGGCAGACAGGTAAAGCCTTAACCGCATGCTGGATTTCCACAGAAGACTGCCATCATTCATTGTAAAAAATGCTTGGTTCCATACTTTAGGTTGTCCCAACACAAATCGATTAAGTTGACTTAACAAGTTTCATTCATTCATTCATTTTCATTTCGGCTTAGTCCCTTTATTAATCTGGGGTCGCCACAGCGGAATGAACCGCCAACTTATCCAGCATATGTTTTACACAGCGGATGCCCTTCCAGCTGCAACCCATCTCTGGGAAACATCCATACACACCCATTCACACTTATACACTACGGACAATTTAGCTTACCCAATTCACCTATACTGCATGTCTTTGGACTTGTGGGGGAAACCGGAGCACCCAGAGGAAACCCACGCCAACACGGGGAGAACATGCAAACTCCACACAGAAACGCCAACTGACCCAGCCGAGGCTCGAACCAGCGACCTTCTTGCTGTGAGGCGAACGTGCTATCCACTGCGCCACCGTGAGGCCCCTTAACAAGTTTAAGTGGATTAAACATAAAACAATTTGTTGTCCCCAAAAAAATCTTAAACTCATTTTACACAAGTAGTTTGAACAAACGTAAACATTTTTGAGTGTTTCGATCAATATCATTCATTTGTGTATTTGTTTTTATATAGGCGCTCATGGACTCTCTAGAGATGAAGTGCAAATGTCATGGCGTTTCTGGCTCCTGCTCTGTGAAGACCTGCTGGAAGGGCCTTCAAGACATCAGCACCATCTCTGCCGACCTCAAGTCTAAATATCTGTCGGCCACCAAGGTGATTCCGCGTCAGATTGGCACCCGCAGGCAGCTGGTGCCCCGAGAGATGGAGGTGAGGCCAGTTGGAGAGAATGAACTAGTCTACCTGGTCAGCTCACCGGATTACTGCGCACAGAACGCCAAACAAGGGTCACTGGGGACCACAGACAGGTGAGACACGCATTGTCAATCAAGATTATTGATCACTGATGAGTTGAGAGGGAGCTATCAGTGTGTAATGAATGAGGGATTATCACTGATCCCACAGACAGGACAGAGCACAGAGGAGTGAAAAGAGCCACATGAATAGAGTGGGTTAAACATTGTCACGGTGCACAGATGTGAATACTGATTCCCAAACACAAATGTGCTTAAATTATGCTGTTCGACTTTTTGGCCAGTGTTAAAGTACACAATCGGGGTCTCTGTGGGTTCTAACAAAGTCCTACATTCAGTTTTATCAGATTAAATTGATGTATATTTTTTTAATTTACAGTTTAAAGAGTTAAACTAGAGTTAAAATACAGCTTAATGTAATAATAAACTTCAAATGTAATTTCTCTTTTTTTTTTGAATGGCTGTAATAAATATTCATATAATTATATATTTTATTAAAATTTCTTTAAAGGCTGTAATGTAAGGAATGTAGTGTCATTTTATAAAACTTTTTTGTTTTTGTCCAAAATTGTATTTAAACTGTGAAGTTGTTCAGTTATTTTTTTACATGTAAAACTATAGAGAAACAATTAAATACCACTAAAATATTTGGTAACTCTTTATATATCAATTCCTAATAATAAGTACTGGCTTATTACCGGAATATTATTAAGATATTAGCTGTTTATTAGTATTTTTAAAGTATGATCTTATTCTATATCCATAATCCTTTACCTAAACCCAACTACTACCTTACTAACTATTAATAAGCAGCAAATTAATAGTTTATTAAGCTAATAGTCTCCCTAAAACCCAATGAAATTCAATGCATAATTCAAAATACATGTAAAACACCTGTAATAAATTAATATTGAATATTCCTTATTATTATTTGATCTATATATATATATACTATATATATATTACAGTGGATGTACAATATATTACAAATGGATTAAATTCATTTATTTCCTCAAAATTCTACACACAATACCCCATAATGACAATGTGAAAAAAGATTGTTTGAAATTGTTGCAAATTTATTAAAAATAAAAAACCTGAAAAATCACATGTACATAAGTATTCACAGCCTTTGCAGTGAAGCTCTAAATTGAGCTCAGGTACATTCTGTTTCCACTGATCATTCTAGAGATGATTCAGCAGCTTAATTGGAGTTCACCTGTGGTAAATTCAGTCTATTGGACATGATTTGAAAAGGTATACACCTGTCTATATAAGGTCTCAGGGTTGACAGTGCATGTCAAACACAAACCAAGCATGAAGACAAAGGAATTGTCTGTAGACCTCTGAGACAGGATTGTCTCGAGTCACAAGGCCGGGGAAGGTTACAGAAAAATTTCTGCTGCTCTGAAAGTTTCAATGAGCACGGTGGTTCCAAATATCTTCCACTTACGGACGATGGAGGCCACTAAGACTCTTCCTAGAGCTGGCCGGCCATCTAAGCTGAGTGATTGGGGAAAAGGGCTTTAGTCAGGGAGGTGATCAATAACCCGATGGTCACTCTGTCTAAGCTCCAGCGTTCTTCTGTGGAGAGACGAGAACCTTACAGAAGGACAACCATCTGTGCAGCAATCCACCAATCAGGCCTGTATGGTAGAGTGGCCAGTCGGAAGCCACTCCTTAGTAAAGGGCACATAGCAGCCCACCTGGAATTTGCCAAAAGGCATCTAAAGGACTCTCAGACCATAAGAAACTAAATTCTCTGATCTGATGAGACTAAAATTGAACTCTTTGGAGGGAATGCCAGGCGTTACATTTCATCACCAGGCTAATACCATCCCTACAGTGAAGTATGGTGGTTGCAGCATCATGCTGTGGGGATGTTTTTCAGCAGCAGGAACTGGAAGACTAGTCAGGATAGAGGGAAACATGAATGCAGCAATGTACAGAGACATCCTGAATAAAAACCTGCTTCATAGTGCTCTTGACCTCAGGCTGGGGTGACGGTTCATCTTCCAGCAAGACAATGACTCAAAGCCCAGACCTAAAGCCTATTGAACATCTCTGGAGAGATCTGAAAATGGCTGTACACCGTCGCTTCCCATCTAACCTGATAGGGCTTGAGAGGTACTGCAAAGAGGAATGGGCAAAAATTCCCAAAGACAGGTGTGCCAAGCTTGTGGCATCATATTCAAAAAGACTTGAGGCTGTAATTGCTACCAAAGGTGCATCAACAAAGTATTGAGCAAAGACTGTGAATACCTATGGACGTGATTTTTCAGGTTTTTTATTTGTAATAAATTTGCAACAATTTCAAAACAATCTTTTTTCACATTGTCATTATGGGGTATTGTGTGTAGAATTTTGAGCAAATAAATGAATTTAATCTATTTTGGAATAAGGCTGTAACATTAAAAATGTGGAAAAAGTGATATTATACAATATTAATTTTATTTGTGTAAAAGCCACCTGAACCAGAAGTTGCTGAGACTTTTATTTCAGTATGTTGATGTGCTTCCAACTGAAATGTAACGTTGAGTAGGGGGCGGGACTTTCTTTTTGCGCATCATTCCATCGTATCAAACTAGCAGTTAGAGGGGCGTGGTTAAGAATATTGTGTCTGAAGCCGTCAAACGTCTACAGAGAAGGAATGCCACTCCAAAACATGGGAGCAAATGGTCAAAATTTGATTGAAGATTACCAAAACAAAAAAAAAATGTGGATTAATTTATTCAACAGATTAATTGTTATTTGTTCACCTAAAGAACAGCAATATGTGCAAGCAACATAAACATAGTAAAATTTGATTTCACACGGACTTTAATTTTATTTGTGTTAAATTTATTTTTAAAATATGTAAATAATTGTCTGTCGCTCTTCTCTGCAGGCAGTGTAACAAGACGGCGAGTGGCAGTGAGAGCTGTGGGCTGATGTGCTGTGGACGGGGTTATAATGCCTACACAGAGGTGCTGGTGGAGCGCTGCCAGTGTAAATACCACTGGTGCTGTTACGTGTCCTGCAAAACCTGCCAGCGCACCGTCGAGAGATATGTCTGCAAGTGACAAACCTCTTCATGGACAGTCTTCATCAATAGACCGCGTGACTTTTTTTTTAAAGCCATAAGTGAGTGGATAATCCTTTTCAAGGCAGGAAAGTGAAGAAAGAAGAGCCGGACTTGAGGAATATGGGATGGTGAAAGAGTTAATGAATGGCTGTAAACAAAGAACCCTGCAGTGAGACCCTTCAGGCTCCCCGCCGAAAACCAGAGATAAGTAGAGGCAAAACTCATCAACTCCGGCACTGTGGGAAAAAGACTGGGGGTAGGGAAAGGACTGTGCAGGGGAAACACTTACTTTACTGTGGTAAAACTTCACACGTTGATGGCCTGTCTGGATCATTTTTGTTTTGGTCAGATGAAAATTTACGAGCTGGACGTGATAGATGTTAGACTGATTAGTTTGGTTGTTCTCTGCACTCAGCATTGATTTATGAAGGGTTGACAACACTATTTTGATAGTAAAGTAACATACAGCAATGGGAAAGAAATGTAGAATTTCTAGTTGTGTGTTTGATGAATAGTTTTTTTGTTGTTTTGCAAAATACCGATGACATTTTTGATGTCATTTAGGGCACAAAATGACAATTGGTTATAAATCACTAAAAAATATGCAGTTTATAATAATTTTCCAATATTTTAACTACAGATGAGTTATCAAATGTATATACACTGGAATATCCAGTGATTATCCATGACTTCTAGTCACAAAAATAAAAACATTTGTTATTCTGACTGTCTTTTAACAAAGTAAACACAGTAAATGACCATATTTTTATTTCAAATTGGGATGAAATGTTATCAGACCATTACAAAATATTTTTACATTAGCATTTTTTTCTCAAACGCATAACTAGAAAAACTATTTTAAATAAATTTGTCCATAGCTGTATTTTTGTGATGTCGATTAGCTGAATATTTTTATTGTATTCATGAAAAGAAAAATGAAAGCCATGCATTTCACCCTGGAAAAAAACTTGTACATTGTCTGTAAAAATGAAAATTTGTATATATTTTATTAAAATATTTAATGCAAAAGAGACTTTTTTTGGCCATTTTTCATCCTGCAGGATTTGCATCATGTTGCTCTTTTTTTGTAAGACTACATTTTTTCTTTGGGGCATAGAAGATGTTCTGTACCATCAAACCGCACCCATTGACCTCCATTGTATGGACAAAAAGACAGTTCTCAAAATATCTTTTGTGTCTCACAGAAGAAAGAAACGTTCCTCTTTGCATCAAATATCCCATGAAAATCTTGCTTCCGCTCCATCTAAATGACCTGGAGAAGGTTTACATTGTAGGGAATCTCTCATCAGCATTTTATAGCAGTTCTGCATGTGATGTGAGCATGTTTTGTCTGATCTCTCATCAACATTCCTTCACATCAAAGACATTTTCAGGATATCAGTGCTATATAGAAAGATTGAAAAGTCAGATAGTAAGCATTCAACAGGAGAAAGAGACAGAGGGCTAACCTGTTCCGCAGTTCCTTTTGTCCTGCGCTTTGCCTGATTTTTATCTCGCCATTGTGACACAAAGACAAAGACACACACACAGACTTCTGGGCTCTTTGCAGGAACCGGGATGAGCCTCAGAGGGGGTTTAGCTTTGCTCAGCGGCTTATAGTAAATAGAATTTACATTTTATATAGCAAAGATATTTGTTGATAGAAAAAAAACACTGGCACAGAACATGTAAGTATTTGTTTCCCTTTACAAAACTTCAGACAAATCACACTCAAAAAATATTTGCTGTTTATTCAAACTAATATAAAATAAGCTGAAACAACACAGTTCTTGAGTTTTTGTAGGACAACCTAAATGTTTTATCTTCAGTTCATTTAAATTAGCAAAAAAACTAAGTTAACTTAAATTTTTTCATGTTGTCCCAATACAAGTCAATTGTGTGGAACCCAGCATTTTTTACAGCGCAAGATTGTTCGCCCAAAATGTAAAAATTTGTCATCATTTACTCATCCTCCATTTGTTTCGAATCGGTTTGTGTCTGTCTTCTGATTATTTCGAAGAATGATGTAACCTGGTAGCCGTTGACATTCATCGTATTTATTTTCCCTACTACGGATGTGGTTTTTCAACATTCTTCAAAATATCTTCTTTTGTGTTCAATGGATAAAGGAAACTCTTAAATGTTTGAAACTAATTGAGGCCATTAAATGAGTGGTGAGTATTTTTTTTTTATTATAGTATTATTTATTTTTGGCTGAACTATCGTTACTTGGATGAAGCACGATAACTATCAATTTATATATCACATTACATACACAATGGCAATTCAAAGGGCTTTACATAAACAAGTAGATTAAAAGAATCATAATATAATCAAAGAATACGTGTAAGAAATAAAAACAACAACAAATTTAAATGATTAAAAACAGATTAAAAGTGTGTTAAAACAGCTATAAGTTTAAAATGAATAATAAAGCCACAAATAGTGTAATAGGTTAGACGTGCTGCAGTGCTCATTCAGTAAAGGCACAGCTAAACAGATGTGTTTTCAGTCTAGATTTGAATGTGTTGGAGCACATCTGATCATTTCTGGAAGCCGGTTTCACCCTGCTTTGACTGATTTCTAATTTACTTAACACAATAATGATCTGAGTAATCTGCTAGGTTTGTATTCAGGGAACATACCTGCAATATATTGAGGTCCTATGCCATTCAGTGATTTATAAACAAGTAATGATACTTAAAAAAATCTATTCTATTGTAACTAGAAGCCAGTGTAAAGATGACTGGTGCTCTGATTTTCTAGTTCTGGTCAGAATCCCACCACCAGAATCCTGAGTGGTTTATCAGCCGCAAACAGTGAGAAACTGCAGACTGAAGACATGCCAGATGCTCTTGATAGCTCAGAGATAAAGGAATGTAATGCAGCTTCTTTCTCCGTCTAAAAATATTCTAGAGAAATGTGATGATTCCCTCTCTTTCTCTGTTGACTGTGCACCTGGTGTGAGTCTCTGTGGAATGCAGCTCTCCATTTAACCCATGCCTATGTATTGTTTACGGAGAGCATAACACCACACTCTCACACAATGAGTATTTACACACACAGTCTGAGGAAGAGTTTATTAGTGCTTAGCTGTTTGCTGAGGGACTGTTTGTGAAAACAGATGCAGGTCAGTCCCGCCGATCTCTGCTGACAGACTCATCCCATCCTCGTTTGTTTTTCTGTCACAGTGGGGACTTTACATTGACTTCTGTTTTTAAACTGAGATTTTTTTGGGCCCCTAATGCTAATCCGTTTTCCTCATGTCAATGATCTCCACAATCTTCAGGTTTTACTATCAACCTGAGCCACGCTCAAAGACACAAAATCAAAATTTACTCGATTTTTCAGATCAAACTAAAATAAAATGAGGCTTCTTTATATATCAACATCAATATTTAATTTATCCCCCATACATAGGCTATATAATACATATGCATATTTTTGCATATTTTCAGATAAAGATGTAATTTTATTGCTTTTTGCATTATAATTGTAATAAGCTTAATACGTTCAGGTTTTCTAAGATTGTCAGAATTGTACTTCCTAATAGACAAAAAGTAAAACAAATAAGATATATTTGTGACCCTGGACCACCAAATCAGTATTATGCCAAGTATACATTGTATGGGCCAAATCTATAGATTTTTCTTTCTATGCCAAAATGTATTAGCTTATTAAGCAAATATCATGTTACATGAAGATATTCTGTCATTTTCTACTGTAAATATTAAAAACTCAGGTTTAATTAGTAATTAGTGCATTGTTAAGCACTTCATTTGGACAACTTTAAAGAGGATTTTTTAAATATTTAGATTTTTTTTAACCCTCATATTTCTGATTTTCATATTGTTATCTTGGCCAAATATTGTCCTAACAAAGTAGATCAGTGGAAACATATTTATTCAGATTTCAGATATGCATAAATACCAATATTCCAAAATGTATACCTATGACTGGTTTTGTTGTCCAGAGTCATTTTTTTAAGTATTAATCAATGTTGGCCATTCAGAAGATTCATAAGAACCACTATCACCTTGCTGCAGAATTCTGGCTCAGTTTTAAGCCCTTTAAAATGTTGGTCTTAGCTAGTAAAAATAAAACCTTAGGCATGTTCATACAATGAGGATATTTACTTCACCACATACATAGCACAGCATTGTTTTAAATGTTTGCTCAGTTCAGTCATCATAACTGACAGATTGCGAACTTATTCTTACATCCACAGGTTCACTGCCTGTAGGTTCATTGTTACAAATGGGGTGTGAACGCTCAGCAAACCAGGACTACCTGATCAAATAAACCCAGAGAACTGAGTGTGAACACAGCCTAAAGCCCTATTACATGTGCATTTGAGTCATATGGGAAAGATCGTATATACAAGTTAAACATGAATGTACAAATGAATTATCCAAGTGATTAGGAGTAGGAGTAGGAAACTTGGGATTTATAAATCTAAATCTATCTAAATCAACAATGTTCCAGCAAACATGGATGAAGCATCTGTATGGATGGTAAATTATAGAATATATAAAGACTTTCATAAACTGATTTTAATAAGGAAAAATGTGACCCTGGACCACAAAACCATTTCATTCATTTTCTTTTCGGCTTAGTCCCGATTAAAGGGCCCCTTTAGGGCTAGCATAAGGGCCCCCAGTGGGCTGTCAGCGCAGGGCCATTGAAAGTTAGCTCACTGGCAAAATGTTGGCCCCTTAGCGCTGGCCCCACATGGGCAACACTTATCTTCGTAGAAACAGGACGCCCTCACTAGGCCCACACAGTGATTCTGCTTGTTAACAGCTGGTGTCCCAGTGCTCGTGAAAATCTTGCACGAGCATGTTCGATTGGTGGTTTGTTAACATGGGACAATAGATACAACTATTTGAAAATCTGGTATCTGAGGGGTCAAAAAAATCTAGATAGTGTCCTAACAAAGTAGAATAATTGTCTAAAGTTGAAGTTAAAGTTGTCTAGATTTTGCATGTTTCTGTGACAGTTATTTTTAGGGCTAAAGTTTAGGGTTAGGCCATAAAAATATAGTTAACCTGGAGGTTTATACAATGTCCTCACTAAGACACCTTAACAGGAAATGTCCTCACTATAGAAACAAACATTTGTGTCTGTGTGTGTGGCACCTGTCAGTTCTGACCCCTATAATGCTGGTGTTGCAATGACAAAGCAAAGGGCACGAATAGCTGTAAATCCTATAACATAAACGAACACACACACACACACTGAGAATAGATCTGCAAGTGGCTCTAAATATGTGAAGAATCAACAACCTGGCCTGACAAAAAGGAAGCAGAAAAGTTTTGATGGAGGCGACAGTAAGAAAGCGGTTGTGCAGGTTGACATATGTGCAGTTGTTTGAGTTCTCTTCAGCTCATTAGGGTCTCCTGCTGTTTATTTGAATGTGCTCGGCCTCTGCTGGTTGTTTTTCAGCAGGGTGACAGCTGATGTATGTTGCATGTTTCAAGGGTAGAGATCAGGGTTAAAGGTCATGACCAGGTTACGGTTTTAGTCCTCCACCATCAGGGGAAGTTTCTTTTTGTGGCCAGAGTGACAAAAAAGTGAGTGATTAAAAAAATCTATCTTTGTCTCACACATGTGAGAGTACAGGATCATCTCACACCTGCTCAAAGATTTTTAGCTGCAGACATAGAACCTGTGGTTAAGCATCAAATTAAGAAAAGATCAGGATCAGTGAGCTGAATAAACACATTTACCTCAGTCTACAGAGAGTTCTTGTCTATCACACTAACAGCTCTAATATGTCTCGGTTTCTTAAAGCTTTTACTCCACTTTTTTGAAAATAGGCTCATTTTTCTCCAAGAGTTAAACAGTTTTACCATTTTTAATCCATTCAGCCGATCTCTGGGACTAGTTTAGCATAAATCATTGAATCAGATTAGACCATTTCAATCATTTTTCTATGTACTCAGACCTATGGGAAATGAAAAGTGGCTTTTTTTCTAGGTCAATATGACTATAGAAACCACAGTATACTCTCATTCTAGCTTAATAATCAAGGGACTTTGCTAGCATACCATGGCCGCATCAGGCACACTGATATTACACAGGCCTGTAACTATCCCCATCTAGCTATTTTCTAACATCTAATTTATTTATCTAATACTATTTTTTTAGTATCATTGCATCTGCTGCACCCATGGTATGGCACCAAAGTCCCTTGATTATTATACCAGAATGAAAGCATAGTTCAAAGTTCATGTCAGTCTATATAGCAACTTTTCAATAGCAGCTTTCCATCTGTCTTAGTACACAATGTAACTACAGAATAGTACTTCAATTGAACGATCTATGCTAAGCTAAGCTAAAAGTGCTGTCTCCAGACCCAGAGTTCAGCCGAATGGATTCGAAAATGGTAACAGTCCACTGTATAACTCTTGGGGACTCTTGAAATTAGGCTATTTTCAAAAAGTGGCGTGTTCCTTTAACAGCTAATCAAACCATTGGTTCAGTGAAACATTCACCATGAGACAAGTTTCCATTTTGTCCTAAACGAGGCTTAGTCTTCAAGAGTTAAGACAGCCCTGAACACTGCTGTGATGTTTGTTTGTCTTACCCACAGTAAATTATTCGGTTAAACACATCCAGACTTTTTTACTTCAGGCAAAATCATTAATTTCAGTCAAACGTGCTGTTGCCTTCATCCACTCGCACAAACAAATAATCCAGCCCACTGAGAGCACAGAGACAAATGCTTTCTGAATGCTAATGCTGTCACCGATCTGTGTTTATACTGGGTGTAAAGCTTTCAAAAATGCAAACTGAGCAGACCTGAGGGAGATCTGCTTTTTTGGGGGGGTTGCTTTTCTTACTTAGACTTTTTTTAAAGACAGAGGTATGAATGGTCATGTTGACAGAAAAGGACCAGGAGTTTTACATGCAAAACAGTTTTATGTGTAAATTGAGATGCACAAAGCTTTCCTTGAGTATTTTCACTGTGTAAAGGAACCCTTTTGATAATTTCCAAAGGCAAAATATGTATTCATGGCGTGGGAACAAAAACCCCTGTAGAACAAGAGACTTTTAGGGTGGGAAAGTAGTTTTGAGGTAAGTTGCTCATTTTATAGGATTTAAAGGTGCAGTATGTAAGTTTGACACCCAGTGGTTGAACTAGGTATTGCACTCCTGGATTAAAACAAACGCAAGCGCAGGTTGCCAGATTGAGGACAGGAGCGAGTGATTTAAGCCGTGTTCTATATAAAAGCAATGGCACCCAATAGAAGGAATATTTTCCATATTAAAAGGAGTTTTTGTCCTAACCAACACCTCCAATTGATATATTAGAAACGGCTTCTATTTCTTGCAGCTGAACAACAGAAAACTATGACAATGATCACCTCAGGTAAGCCTCATCCTTTATGCAGTGTTAAATGCTTACAATGTGTGTTTGAATGCCATTTGAGAGCAGCAGCAGATAGTTTACCTCAGATCTTGAAAATAAAATAAACCATTTGAGATTGAACTTTAGAAGTAAACACATACGAGTGATTCAGCATTTACATTTAAAATGTTAAAGAGGTATAATATGTATTAATTAGAATATAAACCTTACCATTTCGTGAGTGAGTGCATATTCTGTGCTTCTGAATGGCTGAATTTAAATTTCTGTTGTGTTTCATCTGGTGCAAACAACCAAATTGCTTATCACTGGTATCTCGCCACGAAGTGTGTTGTTAGGACACGCGGTTACAATGTAACCTGCTAACCTAATGTTTACTTTTGTAACATTTATATTATTTATTCATTAATAACCTCATGTGGAACTCTGAATCTGCGTCTCATTTCGGAGTCTGCTACTGTCCACCGGAGGTCGCATTTCGGGCACAGACGTACAGTATGCTTTCAGAGCCTATTATGCGATTTTCCACCAAGGCAACCCGGGGTCCTGAAATATAATTGGCTAACCTGGCATTGGGCAGGTTAAAATGACCAAAACAAAGACAGCGTTCACACATTTTCAAAGCAGAATATCTGACTTCAGCATTGTTTTTCAGATAAACAAGAATGTTCACTTAGCATGTTTCTGAAAGATCTGAAACATATTATGGTATTTTTCTGCTTTAGAAGAGTCAGAAACTTACATACAGCACCTTTAAAGTATTTTTTAATTTCAATTTAATAATTTTTTTGTTCAAGTTTATATCTAAACAAAATGTAGGCTATTTGTTTTATTTGAAGTGATATAATAATAATAATAATAATAATAATAATAATAATAATAATAATACGTTTTTTAATAATAAATAATCGTGTTTACATTTTCATAAGGGCAGGGTGCACTGGTGAACCTATAATTAGACACTTTACAGGACAATTAAAATCTATTATGTTTAATGATATTTAAAATGAACAATAGGGATCGCTTTATTTTCTAAACTGCTCATTGGGAGTTATAATTTCTTATATGATAATAGAATATAAAAAAAATTATTTTGAGATCACAAACTACAAACGAAAGCTTTCCTTTTCAATATTATTTATTTACATTTTTAAGGAAAATGTTTTCAAGCCAAATCATAAAAAATATAATTAGATGTGTTTAATTTCCTTTGTAACCTGCATTGAAGAAGATTTATTTCCAAACAGTGAATGATTTTTATCCATGTAGTGAATTTTTAAAAAAGGTTTCATTAAGATGTTGATGTTTTTGTTAAAAATGCCTGGCATTAAAAAATACCTGATTGTCTTACATTTTTTTTGGAAAATCAACTCAACTTTATGAGTCATTTTATATTAAATTACATTAAACTGACTTAAAACAGCTTAAAACAACTTCAATATACATTCAATACGCATTTAAATTTATAAATTGTAATTTGTATTTTCCCCTTTTCTTTACTCTTAGTTACTCTTTTTGCCCCCATATGAGTATATATAAGTTGTCACACTTTAATGTATCTGATCATCTAACAAATGTAAATATTAGTCAAAGATAGCTCAAGTAAACACATGATGTAGTTTTGAAATTAAATTATTATTTGAAAATATTTTTTTTATTATTAAGGGAAAATAAAATCCAAAACAACATAGCTCTGTGTGAATTTTTAGTTTGTTTTTTGCCCCCGTTAAAACAATGGTTTGGTATCAGGTTTATCACACCTGAGTTCAAGCAGAGCAGTAGTTCATTCATTCATTCATTTTCTTTTCGGCTTAGTCCCTTTATTAATCTGGGGTCGCCACAGCGGAATGAACCGCCAACTTATCCAGCATATGTTTTACGCAGCGGATGCCCTTCCAACCGCAACCCATCACTGGGAAACATCCATACACTCTCATTCACACACATACACTACGGACAATTTAGCTTACCCAATTCACCTGTACCGCATGTCTTTGGACTTGTGGGGGAAACCGGAGCACCCGGAGGAAACCCACGCGAACACGGGGAGAACACCCAAACTCCACACAGAAATGCCAACTGACCCAGCCGAGGCTCGAACCAGCGACCTTCTTGCTGTGAGGCGATCGTGCTACCCACCAGAGCAGTAGTTCAGTCCTCTAATCTCTGCCGACCTCTAGAGTATGTCGTCAGAACTGCAGCACCGAAAACAAACCGGATACAGAAAACAGGAACAGACGGAAGCCGAATTAGATCTTGAATACGTTTTGAGAAATGGCGGCTGCTGAAGACACAAACAGTACACAAAACCCCAGCGGTTCAGATGCTCCGAAACTGTCGGATTTGCTGGACAGGGGCTGGAAGCTCTTTGAAGAGGTGGACACCACTAATGAGCCGAGCAGCTCCAACCCGGTGCAGGTGAAAGTCAAGCGCGCCATCATGCAGCTGGAGGAGGCGACGAGGATGGTCAACCAGCTGGACCTCTTCAGGTAACAGACAAACTCACGAGAGAGAAAACACACTGACTACATCAGACGAGACAAATCAAAATATAAGATTGTAGTCACTGTAACGGTCAAATCTCTGCGAGTGATCGAGCGCTCATGATGATGTTGATGATGTTGTTGTGGTGGGTTTTATATTTCGTCTAGTCATCTGTTGTCAGTTTAAACAGTGAATGTGCAAGGTGTGTTTTGTGTTGCAGTAGCACACAGAAAATTGCATTACACTAATGCCATTACTTGTAATGCCATTATTCCAAAACTAGACGTGTTGCTACACAGTTACTCAGCTGTGTACTCTGTTTTACACAGAATTGACCAAAGACGTCATGGTAATGTCATCTTCGTTGGTTTCATTATTTGGTTACACATTAGATATTTGCATGTGTAGTGGAATTAAATCCGTTTGTATTCTAATCTAGTCAGTTTATAAAGTCTATCGCACTCGTTGCAATGCTACATTTTTCATTCATCAGTTGTTATCCCTTACAAACTGAAAATTCAGCTAACATTAAATGTGAAGAGTATATGAAGAGTTTATTCGTTAAAACGGATAACTCCGCTTTTGGTGTATATCATGATATCATGATTTTATGAAAAAGATGATTTTATTTAAAAAGTACAATTTCAAAAAAAAAAAAAACATGATTTATGGAAATGACTCCATTTTAAGATGGAGGTAAAGTTGGTTTTATATTTACACATTCGTTTAGTGACAATTTATATATTATATTTATCTATATTGTTTACCATGCTGCTTTGAATATTTGGTCTGAAATCGCATGCAAGTATGACTTCAAAACAACATTAGCACTAGTTATGTGACTGTGAACAATGTACGTTTGGTAGTCACTGGCTGATAATATGGTTTCCTTATTTAGAATATGCGCAGAATACTTTTCTGAAATTATTTTAAGGAAGGCGAAAGTCTGATTGTGTGAATATAAAACCAACTTTACCCCAGTGCTCTTTAGTAGTTCTCAGGAATCATGTTTTACTTTGACTATTGAAGAGTTCGATTGCAAAAAAAAAGAAAAGAAATAAGTGTTTGAAAATAAACTTCATACGCGTAAGAATTTTCGTGTTAAAAATAATGAAATGATCAAATTGCTCTGGCCTCTAACATGAACAGTTTCTATTTAAATTTCTATTCTGTTTAAATTAAAACACTTAAATCACTTTTAACCAGTCTACCAAATACATAAATATTAAAAACTACTTAAATATAAAATCAGCCAAATGATTGTGTAAATTTAATCACTTTTTTTATTACCAGTGTGTGAAATGCTTGCAGCAAAACTAAATAAATGAGCTTCCACACTTTCCACAGGTTTTCAATGGAAGTGCTTACATTTATTTAAAATGTCCTTCTCTTTTCCCTGCAGCCGTAATGAGGCGCTGGAGGAAATCTCTACTACGGACCTGAAGTATCTGCTGTTGCCGGCTCTGCTGGGTGCTCTCACCATGAAACAGGTGAACCCCAACAAGAGACTGGAGTACGTGCAGGCGGCCCGCGTTTACTTCATAGACTTCCTCAAGAGGTGCAAGGACTATGACATATGTAGTTTTCAGCTGCCCAAAGACTGCGAGAATACAGCAGACACTCCCACTGAGGAGCAGAGCAGTCCAGTGGTCCCAATGCCAATGTCCCAGCCAGACCTCATCGCCATGGCAACACAGAGACAAGCCAAAATTGAGAGGTGGGTCGGTTGAATTTGATAGCATGTATAGGTTACTCGGGTTTAAAAAATATTCTTGACCAAAGAAACAGTAAAAGGGGAATACTGCTAAATTAATGTACAATTTTAAGCGACTGATTTCATTTATTTAAAAGTGTAATCTATCCTTGTGATGCAAATCAAAGTTGAATTTAAACATGAGCTGTTTTAGAGTTCTGACAGTATGATAACCTTGGATAAAAACATAACCATGTCACAGTATCACAGTATTGTGATTACTGCTCTAAAATATGCTTTTTTTAAATGTCTGAGTAAAAAACAACAACTTTTTCCCCATTGAACACAACATGTTTTATTTTAAGAAACATTATATTATATATTTTGTAACAGTAAACATGTCAGGCTAAATAATTAAATTAAGTCATTGACTTCTGCCATCTTCATTAGTTTTAAAAACACAGATTTCTTTACAACTTGAAAAGGCATCTCTGGATATCTCTCTTTTCTTTGAATTTAAAGTAAGCCCTTGCACTGTATAATTCTATAGCATGTTTGTATGTTGGTTTTGTAAGCGATTTGTTTTTCCAGATGTTTGCTGAATCATTGACTAACCAGTAGCGTTTGATGTGGAGATACTGTTGCCATCAAAATAAAATAAAGCAGTTGTAAAAAAAAGAAAAACATGTTAAAAAAAACTTGCACTTGACTTTTTCAAAACGCGGTAAACCTTGAAACGTCCCATGCCTAGTTGAATTGTCAGCATCATTACTTGTTAGTGTTACATGACGCTTCAGAAATCATTCTAATATGCTCATTTGATTATGTTAAGAAAACCTGTAAATTTGCCATTGTGATAAATTTTGGGGGAAAAAATCTGAATTACATCTTATAAACTCAAAACAATTGAGAAAGTGAGAATTACTGACACTTTTTAAGGTTTTAACATTGTTGCAACGTTTTTCAGGGTTCTATTATAAATATGAACATCAAAATAACAGTATTTATTTCAAACATTTAAGCGTGTGACATCTTAAGTCTTTATTTTCACTTTTGAGCAATATAATCTGTTCATATTGAAAAAAAAATTATGCATTTCTTTTAAATCACTAGTATGATTTTAGTATGAAGCTTGGCATATTTACTCTGTAAGTTGTTTCCAGGTTTAAGCAGCGTAAGGACACAGAAGCCAAGCTGAGTGAGATCAAGGGACTGGTTGAATCCGGTTCTGCTGATGAAGATGTGGTGAGGGATTTTTACCTGCTGCACGTGCGCAGATGGATCACCTTAGCAATTGAGGAGATCGACTCCATCAACGTTGAGATGGAGATACTCAAACGCATGGAGCTCTTCAAGCAGGTACTCCATTCCCACAAGATATTACATTTCATTTGATGCAGTTACATAAACCTACTGATTTTCTTTAAAAGTATTTAAAGGTTAAGTATGTAGGTTTTAATGCGGAATTATGTATAATTTTAAACATCCTTTACAATTTCCCCATACACACATCATGGTCTTTTGTATTAAAATACATGTTTTAAAGGATGAATGATATAGATATAATTATTTGGATATTTTGGCTTAAAATGAACTATATTTACAATATTTATAAGTAGAAGTGACGTGAAGTGAATGATCTGTAATGCATATAATCCATAATTTATCAGATTTAACACATCAGGCCTATGATTTTTCTTATCGGGCCCGAAAACATAGAAAATATGCATATATCGGATAATACTGATATGTAAACAGATATCTTGCACATCACTTTTTTAAGATCATCTTCATCCTGAGAGTAATCCTGTGGCTAATCCTGCCTCTTGGAGTAGACACGGCCCAAACTCTCGCTAAGGGTCGAGCAGAAAAGTAATTGACAGATTTGAGCAGAGCAGTCTGATTGTTTTGATGTTTACACTTTTAGGGGGGACATAAATCCGTGAATGTTTCTATTCTTTGTATTTTTTTTCAAATACAAAAACATTATATTTTTTAAGCTTCATTAACCATACTTTTCTGTTTCTTCAGAGTGCCCCCCAGCCTTCTCCGCCCAAAAGACCACCCATGAAGCCTTTTATCTTGACCAAGGATGCAATGCAGGCAAAGTACTGTGCATTCGGGTGTATCTGTGAGACTCAGTGCTCTGGTATTGGCATGTTTGCATGAGATGTTTGTTTTCTGAATGTATTGCAGAGTGTTTGGCGCAGGGTATCCCAGCCTCCCCACCATGACAGTGGACGATTGGTATGACCAGCACAGACGACAGGGATGTTTACCAGACCAGGGCATACCACGCAACACAAGTACTTAATACACACTTTATATAATCCGTCACTTAAAACACTAGAAAGGGAACTTCGTAGTGAGAGGAGAACTGTGTTTTGTCCACAGCAGACGGTGATGCAGAGGAAGACGAGCGAGCAGAAAGAGAGAGGAAGGAGGAGAACGATGATGAAGAGGCACTGCAGAAGGCACGAGACTGGGACGACTGGAAGGACACGCACCGGAGAGGATATGGCAACCGCAAAAACATGGGCTGATCTGCTCTCTCGCAAACGCACACACAAATATCCCTTCTATTTCCACAACAAAAACAAACAAACTCCCAATGCTGCCAATACGTGACATGGACACAACAGAGAGTGGCACTTTAGTGGCTAGTTGATCGTTTTTTTCTAAAACAAGTTTGCGTATTTGACGTCCTTTTTATATGTCTCTATATGAATCTAAAATTGTGGTGAACTTAAAGGGATAGTTCAGTCCGAAATTAACATTAGGTTATAAAATGCTCACCCTCACTCTTTGTTCATCTTTGGAACACAAATGAAGATATTTTAGGTAAAATCTAGATAGACAGCAATGGTCCTGAACAAAAATACCAAAAAACATCCTCAAAACAGACCATGTGACTTCAGCTGTTCAGTCAGAATATTATCAAGCTACCTGAATACTTTTGTGCGCATAGAAGAAAAATAAAGACTTTATTCAACAATTGCTCTGTGTCAGTATATTAATAAAGAGCACAGCGCTCTTGCGAAAATGTTTACTGACACTAAGAAGAAACTCTTGAATAAAGTCCTTGTTTTTGTTTTATGCGCGCACAAATTATTCTCGTAGCTTGATAATATTCTGATTGAACCACTGATCACATATGGTCTGTGTTGAGGATGTTTCTTTTTTTGCATTTGCAGTTTCCATTGCTGTCGATAAAGGAAGATTTCATCCAACTAAATTTGTGTTCCGAAGATGAATCTCAAGGATTTGGAACAACATCAGGATGTGTAATTTTTAACAGAATTAAAA
This sequence comes from Danio choprae, assembly GCA_903798125.1. Lineage (NCBI taxonomy): Eukaryota > Metazoa > Chordata > Actinopteri > Cypriniformes > Danionidae > Danio > Danio choprae. The sequence continues at coordinate 1,089,319 of CAIGQW010054193.1, forward strand.
TTTCTGGGTGAACTAACCCTTTAAATGAGACTTGAGGCCCCGTAGCCTCTTAGCATTGCTTCATGTCACTCTTTCCTGTATGATTAAAACGTTTGCCTTTTCATGGATGTTGTTTTGAGAGCAACATTTCTACAGAAGTGTTTGCTGTACAGTTAAGGGTCAGAAGGACGTCCTCACCCATGTAGTTACACCATATGTGCTGTTTGATTTGGAGCCAGCTAAGACTGCATGTTCTTGAACTATTAGCAGATACTGCTAGGCCTTGTTTTCTTGGTTTCAGATGAGCAAGAGTTATCAGAACCGGCATCGGCACTTGCATGGATCTGACACTGTTTCGTGTGCTTCAGAGTTGCTGAAGAAACCGTGTGGGACGTTTTATGCTGAAATCTATTTATTGCATTATCTGGCAATTTCACTGATCTTTTGGAAATATTCTGTAAGCTCAACCTCTAGTAAACAAACAAAAACAAAGCACCTTTCAACAGCCTTTTCCACTGTCTTATTTTTTACCATTTGAATGATGTGTTGCATTGAAAAAGCAGCATAAATCTTTGAGTATTTGGCAAGTTCTTTTGTTATGGTAACATTAGCAAAATCTGATCGTCCAAAATGACAAGCTGAAATCTGGGTCCTCGTTGTGTATGCAGACATTTTATTTTAGAGCACATGCTAGTCTTTTATCAGAGCATCAAGTCAACATCTTCTTGTAATAGAATCAGAGTTTTACAAATCTAAGCAATTCCTGCCACTCATCAAAGGTTGACTAATGCTATTGTTGGAGGGAATTTCTGTCTTCACATCCCTTACAGGAAGGATCAACGTTTATCCTTTCTCAATACTTTATTATAATGATTATTTGAATCATAAACTGTTAGGAAAGGGAAATTAACTATTTTATATGCTAAAGTACATTTTTAGGAGTGTTTTTAAGATTTAAGCACAATTCCAAAATTACATATACGCACATTTAAAAAATAATCAAATATAGGAAAGTTAGATGTAACATTTTAGAAACAAAACCCGTTTCTAAACTTCATTTAAAGGGTTAGCGCAAATTGTTCATTTAACATCAAGTGGTTGTCTAAACCTTTCTCACAAAAGAAGATATTTTGAAGTATGTTGGAAGTCAATGGTTATCAGTTTGCAAAAAAATTTTTAAATGATCTTTTAAGGAAGAAACTCAATTAGGTTTGTGACAAGTGAAGGGTGAGTAAATGATGACAGAATTTTTCAGTTTCGGTTAAACCATCCCTTTAAATCCCTCAATTTTACATCAGGGAGAAAACAGGATGTAGAACTTCACTTGTATTTGAATGCAGAAATATTTGTAATGCATTCCATTGTTAAATATAAATTACTCGTAAACACTTCAGCATCTTGTGCTAAGAAGCCAACTCTTTAGCCCCCCCAGTGCAATCTAAGACTTTTCATCTTTGTCCAGGAAATGTAAACAAAGAACATTAGTGTCATACTTAATAGAAAAATAAGGACAAATTTTTTAGCACTAAAGGAAATTATTTTATTCGACAACAGCTAAACACACACACACACACACAAAATAGCTACACAATACATTTTAACTCCCAAAAACAATGACAAAATTGATCATCATAAGATTATATATATTTTTTTAGTTCTAGTATTTTAAACTTAATTGAGGTCGTGGAAATCCAGTGCGGATATTTCCTTGTTCAGAAGATCCATAGAGCGGAGCTTGAGAATAGGGCGGATTCGGAATCTGTTAATAAAGGGCAGAGGATAGTTCTTTGAAGACCTTTGATCGCACACAGTAAGCTCATTTCCTCAGTCTTATCACAACACTGCTTCTAAATCACTCTACATTGTACCATAACACCACCAGTGCTCTCTGACTTGTTGAAAAAAAAAAAAAAACAAACTCAAGCATCTGAGTGATAACTAATCTTGTGTCATACCTGATTATCATATGCGTACGACGGGGCAGTTGATCTGTAATCACTTTGGCGGTCAGCAGAAGGGCCGAGGTCTTCATAGGGGTTTCGGTTGGCTAAATCTCTAACATAGGGGTTGCTAACAATCTGACCCCGGCCTGTACCATCACTGCAGTCACACGAATAAACAACACACAAAAAAACATGGAATACTAGAATTATCATCTTTTGTCTTGATGATATAATTACATTTAGACAATACAATTTGGCAGAGAATCTGTTGTGAAATCAATTTAGGTAGAATGATTACATACCTATATGGCTGTACAGGACCTCCCATTGGAGGATCCTGCATCCCACTGTATGATCAAAGTGACTTTTAACACAGATTCTTCATAATCCAATGTCTCACAAGTAGATTTGCATGCAGCTCTCTCATTATATGCTAAATGTGCCAAATTATTGCCAAACAGTTGGTGTGTCGTTGAAGAACAACGAAGGATTTATTAAAAGAGTACACACCAAAATGCTAATAATATTATGAATTACTCACTCGTGTGATGTTCCAAACGCCTTCATTCATCTTTGGAGCACAAATTAAGATAGATTAGGTGAAATCCTCCATAAACAGCGATGGTCTCGACTTCAAAATCCAAAAAACATCCTCAAAACAGACCATATCCTTTCAGTGGTTCAAATTAAATGTTCACGCACAATATACTGACACTGAAGAGAAGAAACGGTTGATTATAGTTTTTATTTTTTATGTGTGCACAAAAGTATTCTCGCAGCTTCATAATATTCTGATTGAACCACTGATGGCATACTGTTTGTATTGAGGATGCTTTTTAGCATTTTTCTTTGAATACGTCAGGACCATTGCTGTCTATGGAAGAGGGAGCGGTCAGATTTCACTTTAAAGATCTTCTTTGATTTGTGTTCTGAAGATGAACAAAGGTCTTTTGGGGTTAGAACAACATGAAATTGAGTAATTAATAACATATTTTAAAATTTTGGGTGAACTAACCCTTACCTCGTAAATATGTGTATGTTTACATGTATACCTGTTCAGCTGACGAGGTCTTCCATCAGTCACACTGTCAGCAGATGGATGTCCAGTATTGGATGCACTGAAGAGTGAGGCAAATAATTAAAAATTAAGTTCGATGTTAAGCATAAGTTACAAGAAAGTAAAAGCTTAAAAACACAAGCACACATAAAAACATCAAAATGCATAAGTACAATTGAGTTTGGGATTGAAATTCACAGGTAAAAATATTTATTAATATTATAAATATAAATAAAAATAAAGCATTTTATTTGAGTCTGTGGAGGTCAAAAGCAGAATTGTCATTTTTGGGTTCAGAATTAATTCAGAAGAATTATTAATATTTCATATATTTTTGTGTAACAGGGTCATTATACAGATAGAGATGTTTAAATATATACAAATTGCACTACGGCAGTTCTAGTTGTAGTGACATCTAAATGTATATTAATGACAGTAAATCTATTCGATTAATGTAACATTATTTACAACCTGTAGGGCCGAGCAGGAGCTCCCATTGGTTGATCGCGCATCCCATTGGATATGCTGTAAAGACAATGACATTCATCAGAAACAACATCCATCATGTACAACAAAGATTCATGCACTGAGTTTTGGTCATATATATATATATATATATATATGGGATGCTGCACAGGCAGCTGGTTGTAATAGAAAATGTACTCCTAGTCTTATCGCACAGCTCCTCAGCTAAATAAACAGTTAGCGGCCATTAAATGTAGAGTGTAATGTAGCTCATTTGATTAAAGCGGTCAGTATACAGTATATATATAAAATAGCGGTCAGACTGATAAAAGCAGTCAGTGTGGCCTTAAAATCCCACCAAGCTGGCCGGCTGGATTGAAACGGTGGTGAGCATGGTCGTTACAAACCAGACTGTGGCCTAGCAGCCGGACTAGAAGGCTGCCGCCCTCATCGGACTATATCCACATCCCCTGTTCCCATCCCATGTTGCGATGTTATGTCTATGTCTATGTGTTTATGTGCTTGGTTGCTGGGGCTTTTTTTCCCCCTGATCTCACACTGCCCTACTTTAAGGACAATGTGAGAGTTTCTTTTCGCCTCTCTCTTCCCAAATGTATCTTATTTCCTATTTCTATAAGGAAAGGAAAGGAAGGTTCAATTTCGCTGCATGTAAAAATGTATGTGACAAATAAAGGCTTCATCATCATCATTGTGATTGTAAAAATTCTGCAAACAGTATTGTCTCCCATAGGAGAAAGAATCGATTTGAAAATAGTCAACTCATCTACAACTACAGCACATTTATTGTATCTCATTTATAGATTGAGACATACTAAAATAAAATAAAAATCACAGAGAAAAACCCTGTTTGTGATGTTTTTTTTGGATTAATCACCTTCTTCAAAGATAAAAAGAGTGGTATGAGATATGTGAAAGTAGCAAACATGAGCAAATTAATATGACTGCAAATACTGTAAAATAAACGGCCATTGATTACATGAATAACTGACCTGTAGGGCTGAACAGGACCAGTCATTGGAGGATCACGTGACATGCTAAAGAGACAAAATTCAATTCAGTTCAAATATATTTACATATTGCTTTTTACAATAGTTATTGTTCTAAAGCAGCTTTACATACGGTGTGCGCTATTACAATCAAAATCAGAACATTTTAAGGTGTGAATAGGGTGGACATGTAGAGCAGCATACATAGTGTACATAAATAATCTACAGTTGAACGATATACGTTTTCCAAAAAGGTGATATCTTTTCTGTTCTATATATTTTTAGGTAGTACAATATGATTTGTGGTGCATTCACACATAACCATTTGTGTTACCTTAGTGAGTCCTTATGCGATGTTTATTAAAAAAGCATCTGGTGCATATGGAGAGGAACAGGTTGTTGCGCAATGTTACATAGTATTTTGATAGAGGTTATCTGATCGTCGCCAAAATGCTTATAAAACAGAAGAAATCATTAAACAAATTATGTTTGCATACATTTATAAACAAGAAGATGAATATAAAATGGGACTACGATGCTTTCTGCAGGTACACCACAGATAAATAGGGCAAAATTATTTTGTTTCATCATATTCTTAAAGTGGAATAGAGTGTCAACAGCCAAAAAAAGGAAAACCTTTTATAGTGTTACATTCCACGGTGTTTTGAATGTATGGTTGTGTTTGGTTTCTTTTCTCCCTCTCTACTTCTCTCTTTCTGTTACCTGTTTCCCAGCTAGGTGTGAAGGAAAGGAGGTTAATTAATTGCACCTGCTGCTCGTTGCCCGACAAGCTTAAAAGCTTGCCAGTTACAAGCCACATGGAAGCTTGCTTCCAGAATGTGGTCTCTCTTGTGCCTGGTGGTTTTGTGAACGATTATTGTCGCTGTTGTGGTTAACTTGTTGAAGTTAAAATCTGTTGTAAAAGCATTTTGAAACCGTTTAAACCCTGCTTGTGAAACTTAACTTTGTGTTTGGAAGCCGTAGGGAGGTGGGTGCCATTTTATTTCTAAAACGCTTTTTCTGTTGTTTGTTTAGTTGGGGAGTTAGTGTACATTTCTTTTGTCTTAAACTGAATTTTGGTGTGTTGTCGTTAAGGCAGGGGACTGACCTCACACTCACTCCAACCAACATTAAAACTTTTCACTGTTGCAGCCACTCCTAGACAAGTAACATCAGGGACGTAACAGTGAAAATTGGGGGGGCTCGTCTGTGTGTGTGGGTTTTTTTTTGTTTTTTTTTTGGGGAAAGGGGCAGATGGGTTATTCTTTGTAAAATGGGATCTGATTTGGTTCAGTTTAGCTTTGCTCCCACAGTAGAAATTTTCAATCGGTGCCGTAAGAAGGATTTGATGTCAATTGTGGAGTTCTTTAACGTCTCTGTGTCTAGGGCTATTACAAAAGCAGTTTTAAAAGATGAGTTAAATTGTGTGAATGACACATGATCAAATCCATCTGTAAAGACATTTGAAATCTAAATAAAACCATAAAGTTTAATTTAAGCGAGACTAAGATGTCTGGCTCTGTGCACAACACCTAAACATAGAAGAAATGTACATTTTTCCTTGTAGTAACTTGCCCTACTAAAAGCACACCTTGGTTTTTAGCAACCAGGGATGTTATTTATTACCCTTCCATTCAATCATTTCTTTAAAGTTATAAATTAACCTTCGTAGAAATTCCTCAGTCTATTTATTATAAACACCATGACAATAAAAAATTAACTTAGAAAAGAAAGTTGAATTGTTTTTCTAAATTATTTCTTTTAGGAGAGTGTTTAGCCTGGTTGCCGGTACTTTTTTAAAACTAAAATTATATATCTGATGAATGAATAATTGCAATTGACCTTTATTCTTTTAGAGTGGGGTTGTTTGACACGATGTGATGTTTCACTTATAATTACCACAGGCATAAAATAATTAATGGCTTAAATGGCTTTATTGCAGAGCAATCAAATTTAAATTTGATTCACTGTCACTTGATGGTGAATAAGCTGTCAGTGATGTAGATATCTGAAAACTATATTCATGAAAATATAGTCTCGAATATGAGTGAAATGGTGAATTCACTGGGAAAGTGTGATGACTTTGACATATTCTCAGACTGAATTATTACAAGAACAAAACATGCATTATTTGGTGCTTTTGTAATGATTATTAAAAGGAGAGTTTTATGACGTTTCATATGTGTGTTAGTGCAAGCAAAATAGTTAAGCAGACGTAATTAGTAATATGCATGCGTTCAAGTAACAAAACACCCAAATATGTAATGATGATTAGTGAAACATTATTTCAATTTAAAAATATGACCAGAGACCATAATCTTCACCTATAGGGATGGATGGGCATGGTCTTCAGAGGAACGTGGTCTTGTTGTGCTGGTCTCATGTTAGCAGGAGGTCGACCCTTTAATAAAAGGACAAAATAAATAAATGGGTTCATTCAAGAAAACAATGCTGATGTCTTGAAAATGTCTAATGCTCAGTTTATGTTGTGCTCCTTTTATGACTTTCAAAGGTATTATGGCACTTTTGTGCTACTGATATGAATCATTAACTATTTTAACTCAGAAGGTACACATTACACTGACTTACATTCATATCAGATGCAAAAGCAATACCAGGAAACAAATCTTGCTCTTTGGAAGCTGTCTTCATCTGTTCACTGAACACGTATAAACACAAAGAGACTGATTATTTGTTTGGCGAAACGCATAATGAATTGAGCATCACGTCCTGTAAGTCATATATTTAAATAACACTCATAAAGTCATAATGCAGAAGAGGCAGATAAACATTTACCAGATGCTGTTCAAAAACAATAAAGCTACATTAAACTAAAACTAGCTTTGTTTATTAGTCACTCTTAAAAGAAACGATTGTTTATTGACTGCAAAAAAAAAATGCTTTTCTTACTTAGTGTCTCGTTTCTGATCTAAATATCTAAAAGTTCTTGAATCAAAAAGCATTTTATAGACAAGTTAAAATATTGTTTTATTTTCAGAAATAAATGTCGTCTTCAATCTTTCTTCAAACTAAAAAAATATATATATCATAATTTATTATTTCTCTTGTCTAGAAAATGCTTCTCGATTTAAGAATTATTAGATATTTGGACTATAGACCCCAGACAAACCCTCTAAGTAAGAAAAGCATTTTTTGCAGTGTTTGCATGAAGGGGTCCGTGAACAACCTTTAACAACCATATAACCTTTACATTCGACAAAAGGTTCTTTACTGTGAAAACTAGTAAAGAACTTTTTCACTTGATAAAATAGGTTCTTAGAACATCAGCCTTGTTGAAATCCTTTGTTTGGTTTTTCCTGGTACCTTTATTTTGAAGTGTTCTCACCTTGTGTGGCTGTTGTTTGACAGCAGCATCAGCATGTAAACAATCACCCCGACCAACACGGCGAGGGTGAGACCGGGCAGAGACGCCACCAGGGCAAACGTCACCACTGTCCATCTCTGAGAGCAGTCCTCGCCGATGTAAAACTCATCTTTGTTATTGTTGCACCTATATAAAGAACAAAGGGGTGAGTCTCAAAACAAGCTTTAAACTACAGTCCAGAGAAAGTATATATATATAAATAGAAATGGAACATTTATTACCGACAAAACGGTTCATTATTGAAGCAGGTACATTTGCTAATATCCTCGTCACAGCTTAAAGTATTAACCCCACATGGCTCAAAGTCAGGAACATCTGCACAGGCTGACCAAACACATACATATATACAGAAATTACAGAATCTTAGCTTAGAAATAGTCATGAGTATTTGTAGAGGCTGATACGTAAACATTTTAACATATCCCAAAATTCATTTTAAACACACTTACGATTTCCAGTCGCCCCAGCTGTAAGAAATGAGATGAAAAACAAACAGAGGAAGACCTTCATCTTATAGCTCCAAACACACAAAAACAAACATCTGATTCCAGCAGAGGCACTTGCATTATAAAAGCCCTTTGCTCTTTACACCGGTATTTAATTGTCAGTTGTCACACACACACACACACCCACCCAATCGTGCGCACACACTCACAAACACAGAGTCCATGTCAAACTCCTGAAAGTGAAATAGATATTCATTTTAATTTTCAAGTTCAGCTGTCATGTAGTGTAACTCGTCGATTAA
>CAIGQW010054193.1:1098302-1111914 GCA_903798125.1 Danio choprae
TCAGTTTAATAAGTAAAAGAGACCACGAATTGTTCAATGCAATGATAAAAATGCTCTCTGCTGTTGTTCTAGACAGCGTTTATCATGTCACAGTGTAGGATATTATTTTCTTTCTCACATATGCCATATTTAGACAAGAAAATTCTCTGGATATGGTGGATTTACTTATGGTATGTGTTAAAAAAAATACGTTTTACTTTTTTAATGTCTGAGATCAGAATACTGACACTAAAATCAGTGACTGGGCATGGGACAAGTGGTCCAAAAAGTGGTTTAAATTGTTGTTACTAAGAAAAGTCTGGATTATTCCATGAAATATATTTTTTATTTGAGTTATTTCAGTAACTGGAAGTTAAAACATTGGTGCTGCCTAAAATAATATAAACGGGTGTAATATAAACATCTTTTTTTGTTCTTATTTTAAAAAGTTGTAATTTTAACTTAATAAATTACCCCATTTTTATTTTACATTTAGAAGCAGTCACCAGTAGTTTCTAGAACTAAACACAAAAGTAGTTTATCTCATAAATACCTATAAATTGTAATCCATTTTTGAGGTAAATCCAGATGTCACATCACCTGACTGATGTAAATAAACATGGAAGAGTTTCCACAAGCATTTTATATCTAATTATTAGATATCTTATTACTAAATATCTAATTGCATTTCCATTTACCATACTTTTGATATTTTTCTGTATTGCATGTTTCACAGTTACACAGCAGGTCTGTTTTTACATTTAACTGCTAAAGAATGTGAACAATTTGACAACGATCCAGCTAACTGATGAAGCAAACATGAAAAATCAATGCAAGTGTCCCCACTCACCACATAAAGTACCAAAATTTCAGCAGCCAGGACTAATAGAATAATTTCTCGCAGTTTAGTAGTGACAAAACTCACAACGTGCCCACTTTAGATACATAAAAATTTATTTTCACATTCTTCATCACAAAAGTAGTCAAGAGTCGTTCAAACAGACTCAATAAGTCATATAAAAAATAACATGTAAAGCCCAAGGACCAGAACATTACAAAATATACAGTTATGTGCAACACCAGCATCAGCACCAGGACAGCAGCGTTTGAAGTGTTAGTTGTCAGAGTCCATGTCGCTGTCTCCTCCGACAGATCTGAACTCTTCGCTGTCCTCCTCATCGTCACTGAGCTGTGCCTGAGTGAGGACACTCGGGCCTCTCCTGCGCTCATCCTCCTCCTCCTCTTCCTCTTCCTCCTCACTGATCCCGTACACCTCATCTACATCTCGCTCTCCTGTCCTAGGGCTGGACACCTGCCTCTGCATCTGACTGTCTCCGTCATCATAGCTGCCATAGCTGAAACACACAGACAGAGGCCAGGACATTTGTTTTGAAAAAAAAGATGAGAAAACCAGGCTCAAATACTATAACTGTCAGAATAGTGATTTAAATGAAAGAGATTTATTTGAAATGGTACCGCCTAGGGTTGGGTTCGGTTGAGTTTATATATTGTTGCCAAATTATTACTTTAAAACAGTAGCAGTACCTAAATAGAGCCTGAACCAAAACTTTACAAAGACCCACAAAACAATGTTAAATTACCTAAAAGAACTGATTTTTTTAAATAGAAAAAAAAAAAAAAAGATTTATTATTATTATTATTATTATTATTATTATTATTTAACTGAAAAATATGTTTAAACTATATGTAAATATTAATATACAAGTAAATACAAAACAACAAATTTACATAAAACTTAAGCTACTTAACCTAACTGTAATAATTGAATACATACTGTATATAACATTAAATAACCATTACTCAGTTTTTTTCCCTGCAGGTTTTATGAGTGAAAACTTCAAGACCTTTTTAAGAACAACTGAGTAAAATTGAAGGTGAAAATAAAAGGTTTAAACAATACAGAAATATATTGAGAGCTAAGTATAATTTCAGTGTATAACATCTGAAAGGTTGTATTTATAGAACAATTTTCAAGTAATGATACAAAAAAACTGATCTAACTTTTAAATTATTTTTTGCATAAAGTATATTAAGGCATCAAGAACTCGGATTCAACCACTGTGCGGAAATAACTTTAACTTCTGTTCAGGCTGTTCTGTTCAGATTGTATTTTTACCTCTATGACAGTGCTGCCTAGACATGATATGTAGTGAAAAAGAGTTGACATGACATATACTGATATAAATATTCATATAAATATTATACATTTACATCAATATTATACATTTATAATAATAGTATATATTTAAATGCATCATTTTTTTTTTTTACATTTTTCATTTTATCAGTTCAAATGTTCAGAAGTTTAAGTCACCTAAAGTATTTTAAATTAAAAAGGTTTATACTTGCAAAACTGCCTTACAGTGTGATGTTAAATGTGTACAATAATTAAAAAATGTACATTATTTACATTAATCTCTGGACAGCTTCAAATAACGGAGCTGTGGTGCCACCAGATTATGCAGTGTATGTGTCATGGAATTCTTAAGTGAAAGTCATCATTCTGCATATTTGTAGCAGCACCCTGACATGCACATAAGAGGACTACACTTTATAATTGTATTATATACACAGTGCATCCCACAGAGATAAGAAAATAGAGAAATCTGTAATTATAAGGTACAATCACTTTTTAATGAATGACATCTTGAATTAAGTCCTGAATGAAGCAGTACTACGGCTCATTTTCGAGCATGGTTAACTTTTCACTTTAAAATGAAACCTGAGGGAACGATTCCTTGCAAAAATGAATGCTATGATCATATGAATTAAAGACTAAAATATATTCGATTTTGGCATTAGTTTTAAGATGTTGTTACATTCCAAGTTACAGTCTATCAAGCAATATCTTGCATTTAAATGGCACTGAAATGAGGTACAGAAATCTGTTCTGATTCGGCTCAAATACAAGTACACTGGTTTTTAAAGGTACCTGGTGCCATTGGTTTTTAGTACCCAACCCTAGTGCTGTCTTGTCTTTACAATGTTCCTAGTACAGCCGTAGCTGTAGTGTATTTGTGATAATAACAGGCTGAATAGACAGAAGTACGAAGAGTAAAATCAAACTGAAAGCAAAAGAATAAAAAATGAATGAAATCTGAAAATCTCAAACGTTTGAAAGGTAGTAAACTTGAATTAGGAAATGTTTTAACCTGCTTTGACCTGAGCTGTTGGGCTGTTTTAAAAACATTTAATGTATCATTTGATCACTGGAGTTAATAAGAGGATGAAGCATGACTAGAAAACTGCTGACCAAGGAGCATTACCAGGATGCCCAAGAGTGGAGTGACCAGCTTAAAATAACTTTGGAAGAGTTTGTGCAAGCAATGGACTAGGAAATAGAAATCAATTTTGAGAAAATAAATTATTGTAATAATTCACAAAACTACATAAGTAAAGACAGTATTAGCTTAGTTTTAAGCTATATTTCAGTATTGAGGGTTTTAGCCACTCTGCTCCATGTTAAGCCTAACAACAGCCCTTAGTGATTATAAATCCACTGTAAACTGGTGCTTAGTTACGGTTGCCTAGAAAATTCAAATGTGCTGCTAGTTATGAGAAAACATGTCTGCAAATTCTCACAACACATGCAAATGCAGAAACGCGCTGCAAGTAGCACATACCACAACGAAATGTGTCGGACATTTTGTTTGTCTCCTGGTTCATACGGTTCCTTGTTTGTATATTTTTACCCAAAATAAAAATGAACAACACAAAAGAAGCAGCCAGCTTAATTTTTGGGGTCCCCTAATAGACCCTTTTAACATTTCTGGGTTTCTCAACAGCAGACGTCGTCATAGTTGGGTAAACTCAAAGCGCAGTGAATGGGAGAGTAAAACAAATAATTGTTTTACAGTCCTATTTGCTGAAATATTAAAAGAAAAATGCCAAGATGGTGTTATCAAAACTTTCAGAAAAAGGAATAAATCAAATCGAATTTACCCATAGTCCCATAGACCCATTAGAAACACTTGCATAAGCGGGGATTCGTTATTTGTAATTTGACGCAAGAATGATATAATACATAAATGCATATAAATGGTCATACGTTTAAAAAATACAATCAAAAAAATGAAAAATTAAAACGTTCAAGTATTTAAGATTAAGATGACCGTTAAATGCGTCATAACAGTCTTGTGAAAAGGGCCCATACATTAGTGATTGGAAGTTCAAATCATTTTACCGACTCGGACCTCTCCCCCACCTGCACAATGTGTGCATGAGCGAATGAAGAAATCACTCCTTAAGATAAAGAATCATTCAAAATGAAAGAGTGGTTCAATAACAACCATCACTACAACACATTTCTATTGTGGTCTGCACTATTTGCAGCATGTTTCTGTATTTGCATGTGTGGTGAGAATTTGTGCGTCTGTGCTGTTAAATTAATGAAGATGTTTTCTCAATTTGTAAGTGTTCTTCTATTTGCGTGCATTTGAACTTGCAGCTGGTTTGAGCTCTTTTGCCCACCATACTAATTGCTTTAAATTATATGCATATACATCAGCAATAGTCAGATAAGGATAAGTGTGTATGCTGACCTGACATTGCTGTCTTCCATATGTGTTATGCCATCAGGGCCCTCCCCCTCATATGACATCATACTCTCCTCCTGCTCTAGTCCAATCCGTGTGCTCTCCTGATGTCCCAGGTCAGCATCACTGTCACTGCCGCTCTCTGATAGTTGAATAGCTTAAATGGAGAGCAGAGAGGCTCTATGTTACACACAGAGAAGAAAAAGCACAAATACTCAAACATACACTTACAGGAGAATGGATTATCGCCTTCCTCCTCACTGGCATCATCTTCTGCATCTGACATCAGCAGATCCTGGTAAAGCACACTGGCCTGTGCTGGCCGGCTGGAGCCTTCATCATCATCGTCGTCATCTTCATCAATGTGCATACGCCTCGGTGGCCGCATGAGGAGCTCATCTTCTTCATCTTCCTCGTCCTCATCATCCAGATCTCCATCTTCAGCCTGAAAATGCTTAAAACATTCCAGTGCAGGCATTGAAAACTACTCCATAGCATTTAAATAGCATATTTTCATTTGTTTTCAACATACTTGTATTCTTTGGGGGGAAATGCCACTGACTGAAAGTCACACTATACCAAATATGCATTGATAAATAAAGGCAAGTTACAGCGTTGTAACTTGATATTACCATATCATATTTTCTTGGTTTTTTGCAGTTAGATTTGAAATAAACACTGTTCACTGTATTTTTTTGCCTTTTGTCTTCGTAATCAGGCTTACAAAAAAAAATCATATTGATATTTACATTAATTGGCCTATACATTGGCTGCTTACATAAATATAAAGAGTTATTGGTATCGGCCAAAATGTACAAAGATGCCTTAACAAAACCACTTTAAACAACACTTAAAAACTGGAAAATGATTTCTCAAATGTGTCTCTCTCACTTGACACCAGTCAAAATATGTGTGCACTTTGCACATGTTTTAATTGTTTTAATTTTTTAAATAATGTTCACGTTTCACATTCTGGAAAACATTGTAATTAATTAAATATTACAATAACATGTAAAAAAGGAACTGAGGATCCCCTTAATAAAGACCCTTGGACCAAGGGTTTGTGTGTGACTTCTTACCGGAGCAGGCGTTTTAGGTTTTCCATCATCATCTTCCTCAAATCCTTCTATGTCCACATCAGACTCCTCTTCACCCAATCTGCCTCTGTGACGACCCTACGAAACATACACACAGAAATATCATTAAGAAAAGTGTAGTGGCACTGTAGTGGACCAATCACAAAATGCATGCAGCTGAAGATGGAGAGATGAAGGGAGGGCTGGATGGAGATTTTTTTTTTTTTAATTTGTTTTCATTCAGGACTTTATAATAGTCTCGTTTATAAGAAACTCCAAAGATTTTGGATTAAGCTCAATAAAGACTAGTTCCGAAATACATCCTGAACAAGTTTAATCCTATAATGAAGATGTGTTTGAAAGCATCAGAAACCATCACAGTACAGGGGTGGGTGACCACATATTGAAAAAGCTAAAGCAAGCCAGACACTAAAACGAATGAAGAGATAGATGGAGAGAAGGACAGATGGATGAGGAGAGGGAGAGAGGAATACCTGCCCCCCTCTTTTCTCAGGGGTGGGAGGGATTAGCGTAGCCTCGGCTAACAGACTAGAATCTCCCTGCAAACTCACAGACACACTGTTCTCACACACATCAGGCTAAAAGAGAGAAAGAGAGAACGAAAGAGAGAAAGAGAACAAAACAAAAGAGAGAAAGAAATAAAGAAAGTAATAAAGATACAAAGAGAGAGAAAAGAAAAGGTAGACGGCAAGACAAAGAAAGAATAGCAAGGTTGATCAAAAGAAAAAGGGGAAAGAAAAAAGAAAAAGGGCAAAAAAGAACAAAAAGAAAGCCCCAGACACAGAAAACAAAGCGGTTGTAATTAAAGTAGAAGGAAAGACAGGAACAATGAGGAAATGTGTATCAAACAGCTGTACACTTCAGAAGGTTTGGATTATGACAAGAGAAAGAGAGAGAAAAACAAGCTTCTGTTTGGTTTTTGGCAGAGCCTCTAATGCTGGCATGCTTCATTTCAGCTGCTATAAAATACACCTGCACATAGAGTGCTTGAGATAACGGCCTGAGTGTGTGTACCTGCGGTGTGTACGGCCCTGGAGTTAAGGGGTCCAAACTTTCAAGGTCTGCAGCGTCCAGAGCAGCTTCTTTAGCAGTAAGGATGTCCTTCTCCAGCTGAGTCAGGTGTTCATCATACTAACACAAACACATCAAAACATAAGTGAAACAAAGCACATGAGACAGTTGAGCTGCTGCAATTCTGCATAAACTGAGAATCAAATATTTTTGTAAAATAGAGATCAAGACACTTTTGAATAAACATATTTGCTGTAATCTATTTTACAAAACTCTGAATGAATGATTTATGAACTCATAAAGACAAGAGCTGTGGTGAAAAATCATTCACATAATCGATTCTGCTAGATTTAAAATGCACCACTATTCTCTCTCTCTTGAATCAATTCCAATCTTAGTATTTACCAGCAGATGGCACTCTTGGATAGTTTGTAACCGTGTACTCGGGCGTTTTTTGGCGGTTCATTTACACGACAACACGTTTTGGGACTGAATTATAAATAATTGTAATGGGGCTCATTATAAACCCTCCTGTAATTCGTTTAACCTCAACTAACTTTATTAATCATTTTAGGTTCAAGTTGTATTTGTAAGGAAATGCATGCAGACGGATGAATGTTTGTAAAGCATACAGTATCTGTTTAAAAAAAAACTATGCTCAGAATTGATTGAATAGATCAGTGTTAAACTGTTAAACTTGTTAAAGTGTTAAACTTTGCACCGTTTAGCTTTAACCCTAATTAAGCACGCCTGATCAAACTAATTGAGTCTTTTAGGCTGTTTGAAATCTACAGGTAAGCGTGTTGAAGAAGGGTTAGAACTAAACTGTGCAGGGGTACAGCCCTCCAGGAACTGAGTTTGACACCATTGCCATAGAAAATGGCGATGCATTTTTGAAAATTCTCTTTTTTACAAAACATATTTTAATGGTTGCTTGTTGCCACCTATTGACACAAACAGAATTTAGATTGCATGGGTGTTTGAATGAAAAATGTGATCTTTTAACAACTGAGCAGCTATGAGAGACAGCAAAGAGCTCTGACTCTCACACAGACTCACCTCCGCTAAAGTCTGCTTGCACACATTCACAATTTCCAGAGCAGTTTTTGTATAAGGACTATCACAACCTGAGAAGCATAAAAACAATGCAAATGTGAAGTTTTGATGTAATTTCGAGAGGAAAGAGCATTTTTATAAGCAAAAACATTCAAGTGTTTCTCACCATTATACTTGACACTGTTGGTGTGAACGAGACCGACATCTGAAAGAAACACCTCCCGATTCTGATACTTGTGCTTGGAGATGTTCTACAAAAAACATACACAAATAAACAAGAGTTCAGAGAATCTGACATAAACTACAATTGAAGTTTACTGTGTCTACACACAGATCTTCCTGACCTTACGGAGAGTGTCCAGATCCATGGGGTTGATGATGACTTTATAATAGTCAGGAACAAATTTCTTGTTAACAGGATGATGGAAAGGCCAAGACTAGAAAGAGAGATAATAATTAAGAAAAAGCTAATCACTAAATCTGAAAATCTATCTAAAATATCAAATATTACAGATCATCTTTGATTTAGTGTTAAAGCTGAGCAGATTTTTCTAAAACTGTTCATAATTTCAATTAAAAACAGAAATATACATTACTTTAATATGTGGATTAAAATGTTATATGCATGAAGCTCAGAAAAAAACTAAACTTTTTATCACAGGCTCTACAGACTGTTAAACTAAGCACTTTCTCCTTAAATTATTGGTTTTATTTGGTTGATTTTTTTTGAATTATTATTTTTATTTGATGCATTTTAATGTGTGTTATATGTCTATTTGTTTGAGGAAGTGAGGAAGGAAATGAATAACTAAAAAACAATTCTCAATAAATTAATGTTAAACAGAGGACTTTGACTTGAAGTCAGCAGTCAGACATTAGTCAGACATTAAATATTAATAATAATAGTAACAGGATGTGTGGAGTAAACATAATTATACAATGTATAAAGGCAGAACAAGAAAAAAAAAAGTCACTCACGTCAGGTACAGCCATCATCTTCTGTGTGACAATGTTGTCGAGGATGAAGGAGAAAGCAACTTGATCATCATCATCCAGAAGAGGATTAATGGCTTTCTCCAGTCGAACCAGACGCTCCTCTTTCTGCAAAGAGACTGACAAGAATTAGTCCCTTATCCCTCTACGGGTCTGTGGGTAAAGTGCTAGTAAAGCATTTATTTACCTCTTTGATCTTGTCGTCACACAGACTCAGCATTGCTTGTGCAACAACAGTTAAAGGATGCTTTGCACCTGAAAGCACAAATAGAAGGCAGATCATGAATTTGTACTATGAAGTAAAGACCTTAGGACAAGACACTGAAGATGAATATGGTAAAAAGACATTAACCATTACTTCCCCAGTTTATTGATTGCATTAAGAATTAGAATTTTTGTATGACAAGTTTTCTAAAATGTTAAAATATCCAAACAAGGAATTATAGCATATCATTCATAATAAATATATATAACAACATAATAAATATATGCTAATTTGCATACATTTGTAGCACAAATGTCTGAGCACTGAATAAAATGTTCTAAATCTTTTTAGAAGTCCATAATTGAAAAGAATAATGTGTAATAACAGCCATAAAAATGAAAAAAAAAATGAAATTTTGAAGAATAAAATGTGTAAACAGGCATATTATGTATGAACATAACAATATTCTAAAGATTTTTATAAAGGGCTATGAATACGACTATGAAGTCTGGTGTACGGAAGTGCTGCTGAATTGGGCATTTCTGGCTCTGTGCAATGGAAAAAGTTCTCACTTTGAGAAAACAGCCATTTAAAATATGTACTGTGATGAAATCTACACAGTCAAATTGATAAAGTGTGACAAAAGAAATACTTAGAGTGCTTGGGATGTTTTTTTTTTTTAAACAAAACAATTAAAATTAAAATTGTGAAAACCCAAAAGCTCAAAATTTCATACCTGACAAGTTCATTAAAAAAAACAGTTTATGTCTGCAGCTCTCTTTTTAAGTTTCTTGTGTTACATACCATTGTAAGTAGCACTGTTTTTGAAGATGAGCTCAACACTTTCTCTAAACTCCTCTCGTGAAGGGTAGATGCGCTTGCGAACGTTTTCACGTAACGTCTGCAAGTCCATCGGCCGCGTGATGATCTTGTAATAATCCTTGACCACTTTGCCATTGACAGGAGTGTGAAACGGGTACGTCTGAGAGACCACATCATATCGTTTAGCGTCAGAGCACGTTTGTATGTCAATAATATAACGGTGTGAATGTGTCTTACATTTGAAAGATCCCTCATGTCATTGATGATGCTCTCCAGGACTGAAGAAAGTGTGACCATGGGGTCTGTCCTCCTGCGGTGAATGGACTTATGAGGCCGCTGGGAGAAAAAGAGAGAGAGACAGAATAATGAATGATGGTGCAACACTGAGGTACTGCTATATGCTGATCACTGACAGGTTCTATAGGGACCTGTGATTAACTATTACTGTAAAAAAGAAAGCACTTAAAACATACTCTTACATTGAGGTAGTCACAGTGCACCGTGGTCCCCACACGTCTCTTCTTTTTAGGAGGAAGCTGCTGCTTGGGGAACTTCAGAACCAGAGATTTCCTCCGCACTTCATCAGCACTGCAAACACACATTAATTGTGGATTAGGATTACAAATACAAACATTTCAGCAGCTGAGCATACAGATTATGCAAGTACGTGGCAATACTTTTAGGAAGTTGACTTGCGATGTGACATGCAATGCATTATCTAAAATTACCTATATTATTTGAAACATTATGCATACAGTATATTAGCTGATGACTAGATTTAAATTCACTTTATTTGTTGTTTTTATATACTACACACTTTTATATTCCCAAATTTCTATTTTTCTAATTCATTCTCTAATAATTAGTAATTTTATTATTTCTTAACTTATATTATTATTATTCAAGGGTGCAAACTCGCTAGAGTTGAAAAAGGTGACGGACGGAAATGTCTAAATATGTTTATATATTTATATTACAGCCTTTGCGATTAGATCTCAAAAAGTTTTTGTACAGATTCATGAGGTTCACATGAATGAAATTTAAATATGAAAATGGCTAATTTCACTGAAAAGTTTGCACTCCTGATGATTGTATTTAACTTTGTTTGGTATTTATATCAGTTTGAATAATTTCAGTCATTTTATGAATTCATTGCATTTTATTTTAGTTAGCTACCAATTTTTTTTTTTTTTTTTTTTTTTTTTAAGTTTAGACTACTAGACTTTTATTATGCCATGTCATGGGTGGGGCCTCTTCCAATGTGATCTCACATTCTGTGTACATTGATTTATGAGGAAAACAAACTGGAGTGAACGAAAGTTTACATTAATGTGCACACACACTACAGATACATATTTATGACGACAAAACATTTTGCATAATATATCCTCTTTTTCAAAACCAGTAAAATGCAATAGCATATGTTAAATTTTATGTGGGTATTACCTCTCAATGAGTTGCTTTCCAAGCACAATCTTGGTTCCTTCGACTTTAATTAGTTCTTCATTATCATTGTGAATCACAGTTTTCTCAAGCTCCTCTTCCTGTTCCTCTGTCATGGCCACCGGATTGGAGGGAGGGGCGTTGGTTTGGTAGTACAGCGGGCAAAACTTATTGGTTCTCATGTGGCCAATTGCACCACAAGCTCCACATTTCAGCTACACAAAAAGAACCAAAAACATTAGAATCAGTCTAGGAGGACAAATGTCATGCGGTCACCTCATTTATAGCAGGACCCTTTATAAAGGAGTGCAATTCTAACCTTCAGGTCTGGTCGTTCTTTAGCCTTCTTGGTCTTTTTCTCAGGTGGTCCTTTAAATCGATCTTTCTCTTGGTTTCGTTTGAGGCGTCGGAGCTGTTCCTGAATTCTGCGCCGTTCCTTTCTCATTTCCTCCCTGTGCTGCTCATCAAACAACGCAAACTTGCGACTGCAGACACATGCAGGGACACACACACACACATTAATAATAATGAATAAATTCAAGAAAAAGCATAAATATTTAACATATATTAACTTGTTACATGCAGATTGATGTGTACTATTTTTGACTATTGAAATTTTGCTATGATTATTGAAATTTTGCTCATGATAGCTATACTAAGCATACAAACAGACTTACATGAACTCATCATCCTTAGTGGTGCGTATTCGTAGATAAGCATCAATAACAGCCGATTTGCGTACAGTCTCACAGCGCACATATTCCTTGCCATCCTCATCACAGAAGGTGCGATAGATTTTCAGCCTTCGCCCTGTTGCTGAGGAGTTCAGGCTAGTGACAGAGGAAGCGTCATCATCTTTGTGAGAGCTGGTGGAGAGGGCACTCGCTACAATGCACAAACAGAAACCTTTTTATTAGCAGGGCCAGACAGAATCTGCTGATTTTTTAGCTATTTCTGCCCATAATACTTTTTTTAAATCTGTGGATTTATGGTGGAATGATTTTGAGAATATGGGAACTGAACCCCTTAATTTTTAACCTAACAAAGCAAATCCAATTAGAACAACTTGTTTGGAATATAATACATGCAATAAATGACAGAAAACATTACTTTAAAATTTGTATTGTACATAAAAAATCTAAATATTTGAATATTATTCAATAATATTACTGAAATTTATACAAAAAGTGAATAAATATTTACACACATTTACATAAGTAAATAAATAGATTGAATGCTGGGTTCTGTGAATTTCTGCAGGTGAAAATTCAGTGTGGGCCTAGTGATTAGTTACAGAGACAGACAAAGATCTGGGTGCAGACCATCTCAACATGATCTCACACACACACGTACAGCCTTTGCGTCTCTCCTTGCGGCCCCTCTCTCTCTCGTTGTCCTCTCCCATCAGCATCCGCTGCAGCTCTTTCCTCTCCTGCTCTTCTCTCTCTCTGCTCAGCTGAGAGCTTGTCTTCTTATTCTGCAGCATGTTCTCTATGTTCTTGCCCATCTCCTCAAAATCACTGTCCTCCGCTGAGCTGCTGTCTGTGTCTGTCGATAACACCTCTGTGGACTCTAGTACTCTAAAACACAAAGACAAATGGACTGTTTGTGCATGTATATGATAATGTAACATTAAGACTCGTGCAGGGTAAGAAGATTTTCCCTCTTGCTTATCATCAGTGTTTTTCTGCCATTTTCACTGGCAAAATCACTTCCTGACACTTAATGAAAAACACTGACAGAAACTGAAGAAATACACTGATAAATACGATGAATTTTACACTCCTGACACTCGATTGCCACACAGATGCAGTAATCACCCTCATGGTTTTTCCTTGTGTATTTATCATAGCGTAGCATTGATAACACTACAGTGCACAAAGACCTGGTCAAAGGTTTGTGGGAAAAAGTTACAAGTCATGAAAGAAAATCCTATTTGTATCGAATCCTATTTGATCTGTAATTCATGTGTACTTGGCGACCTCAAGTTGTGTTTTACTGTAACTACAGCAGTTAAAGGCATGTAAACAAAAGTGTCAATCTAATTGTTCGACTAGTTTTTGACGTATCACATAAAAAAGTTGTTTTTATGCTTAGGGTAACATTGGGACCCTTTGTTTAGTTAAAATGATAAATGTTAGTGATAAGCATTAGCAAAAATCAGTCTTTAATCAGAATTGTAATGTAATTGTGATGTAAAGTATAATTGTGCAGAGTGATATTGAGGAAACTTCTGTTGTGTTTTTTTTAAGGTTCTCACTTGTTCTGCAGGTCAAAGATCCTCTGGCACTCCTCTTTGTAACGTTCCTGATGTTCAGCTACAGAGAACCGAGACCCACGAGCAAATTTACTCATAGGTCCTTCCCCTGAACGAGCCTGCTCAGTAGACATGGTCCTCACGACATCGATAACCTCCCAACGGGACAGTTTCTTTATCTAAACACACACAT
>CAIGQW010054193.1:1112314-1144341 GCA_903798125.1 Danio choprae
ATATATAAAAATATAGAGGTAACAGACTACACACTTAGTAACAAACAACTTTAATACATTTAGAAAATGTTTTAAAAGCACAGCACCTTCTATGATCTTGTATCTTTGATTTGTTTGTTAGGTTAGTCTCACCTCTTCCTCAGGAACCCCAAACTTGCGGAGCAACTGCTTTGCATTTTTGAGTGACAAGCGTCTCAGATCCGCATCAGTCCCAGTTACTGTCTTTTTCACTGGCTGAGGCTCTCTATCATCCTGAGTAAACACAAAAAGCAGAGTGTTGGAGCATGTGGGAGTGTGAAATATTCTTATTCACCTGAAACAACTGCCAAGATTGACAAATTAGCACAACAGTACATACCTTCTGCTGCGTAGGTTTGTTAGGAACTTTAACATATGAAAATCCCTCTCCACAGCCAGTGGGGTCAGCAACCCCTGTGACCTCCAGGAGACATTTGCCCTTCATGGCTGCAATAAATGCCCGAGTTGTGTTCCATGGTGCAGTGCGTACCTGATCAAACCCGCATATCAATATAATCAAACCACAAAAAAAAAAACCCTGCACCAATACAGTATTCAAATGTACTCATTCTCAGACCTCATCGTCAATCTTCATCTGGAACTCCTCCTCATTCTCTTCCTCGGGTGCAAAAAAAGACTTCTCACCATAACCAGCATCCTGTGAGAGAGGACAGTGCACATCAGCTGTTGTGGATCTCTATTAAAATGATGTATATGAGGAAAACAAGCATGCATGTGCAAACCTTCAGCCTTTGCTCTGCCACCAGCATACTGTAGTACGCACAGCACTGCTCTGGGGAGACCATCGCTCTGATCTCCTCTTCAGTCGGAAGCCGGAAATCAGGTTTCAGCACCCACCAGTTAGAGTCCATGCCTGAAAGAGTAGGTTGAAAGAGGCTCGGTATAGGACAGAGAAGACAGCAGCAATTGGACCCATTCTTATATTGTATTCTATATTATATTATTCCTATTTTACACTATTAACTGGACCTCTTCCTTTTTCATTGATTGGTTATAATCAATTGTCTAGCTATATGAATAGTAACAAATATCTATTTAAAAAACATGTTTAATTTAATTGTAAATGGTTTATTTAAAATATTTATATGCTTTTTATGTGATATTTTGTGTTAGGCTTGCTTTACACAACATCCATCTACAATGAACTTCCTTTAATTATGAATATAAATTATAAAATGGTTAAAAATATTGTCTGTTATGAGACCACTTTTATATATTACACAGAAAGATTTTGACACTTCGTATGTTTGGATCCCTGTTGTTCTGTGTTGATCCTCTTTTGTGTGGATTATGCGAAACAAGGCTAAAGCAGAATTATGAGAGGTGATGTACTTCTTAGCTCAACTGCTGTTCCTGTCCTACCTTCCCAGTACCAGGAAAAGAACTTCCTGCATCTGTCACTTCTCCTGCCTGACAAAACACACACAGTGACTGAAAACACTTTTTCTGTTTTGAGTACTTCTTGCTGCTCTTTATTCCCTGTCCATTTCATATATTTACTTAAAGGTGCAGTATGTGATATTGATGGCTGGTCATTGAACTGGGTACTGCAGTTTAAATTCAAAACAGATGCTCACTAGGGTTGGCAGATTGACGAGAAAGCAGGAATGAAAATGATTAACAATTCCCAAACCTATCTCCAACAATTATCCTGTTGTTAACTTACATTTGGTCAAAATGATTTTTAGATGGATTCCTGTTAGGTTAGTGTCTAAGTCAATCTCACTAACAGATAAAATAATTCTTCACCTCCCTTTCCTTCAATAAAACAACCAGTGGCAGTGTAACATCCACCAAGCTGTTTGAGCTATAAAAGTAGTACAGAGGTAAGCCATATTGGGTTAGTTTCAACTCATTGTTTTTAAGAGTATAAAATCTGCTATCTCTGACCTACTTTTGCTAGCTTTTCATGGCTGCAATATGCTGTGTTTTTCTGCCAACTTGGTTTTTTAAAAATAGTATTGTTTAACTTGGCAGGGGGTGGCATCACACAGACCAAAATAAAAACAGACACACTGACATAGAAAACATATTTCTATGTAGCATTGTTGTTAAAAAAAAAACAACACTGTGGACTTCTGGCATGTTTCTTAAATCTCTGCTAACATAGTATGCTATTTGTATGCTTTAGTAATCAAAACAAAATACATAAAGCACCTTTAATAAAAATCTCAATAGGTAAGAATTTGCTGAAGGTTAATCTTAGGAATAGATTTAAGATGAACGTGTGTGTATGAGAGAGGGTGTAAGAGCACCTGTGCGTTTAAAGTCAGCACACAGTTTGAGGCGTTTGCGGATGCTGCTTTCAGAGTGAGACGGAAATGCTTTCTTTATGTCCTCCATACGTATACGGCGAGGACGATCTTTACTCTTCCAAAACAGACGATAGATAAAAACCTACAGAAAAAGAAAAAAAAAAAAAAAAAAAAAAAGTGTTACAAAAAAAAGTTCAGGAAAATTCAGGATTTTAAATGTTCTATAGGGGTTCCACAGGGCTCAATGCTGGGCCCGACATCCAATTAATAACTGTGTTACTCTGAATGGCACATATAGTAGATACTCCAAATAATAAAAACACTAAAGAGTTGTCTCATACTTATGAGTCCTACATATTCAACAATTATATCATATTTTCCACAAATGTCAATGTTTATCACATGCAACTAAAAATATAATGGAAAGGCAAGAAAAAGAGCTGGTGTTACCTGTAGGAAATCTCGAATGTGTGTGTTGGCTCGTTTAGAGTTGGGCCCTGGCACCTCATAAAGAGGGCACTCCTGACCCACAACAAATATGTCCACAAGTTCCCGGATGAAGTAGCCCTGCCTTGTCCGGATAATCATGAAATCAGTCTCAGGCATCTTATGTAGGTATATGGGAGCTCTGAACAAGTTATTTTCAAATGCCTGTGACACAAATAAGCACGATATAAAAATACTACAGTATGATAGTATTATAAAAAGTTAAGAAAACAAGAATTTTAAATAGAGGGTAACAGAACTGTGCAACTGTGTTTGTATGTTACCTGTAGCAGCTGTCCAGGGTGCAATGATCCCAGGAATGGTGAAGTGTGGCAGTAAACAGTCTCTCCATATTTACAGTCAGGTGCACCTGGGTCTTTACCTGGTTTCTACAGTCAGAAACATTGATAGTGCCATAATCAACTTGGAAACCTAGACCCAGACCATGAACTGAAATTATTGAAACCAAAATTATTATGTAAAACTAATTTATGTAAATAAAATGAATAGTCTCAAACGCCACTTACATGTCAGCACCGATTCTCTTAGTGTCTCACGTGAATTTGACTTACTCTTTTGTAGTAGTTCTTGATCTTAGATGCCATGCCAACTTGCATGTGAAGAGGAGGATACTCCTCACTATATTCAGCCAAAACCAGGTCTCCATCTTTGCCTGTCAGATCCTGAGCTGTGCGCATAAAGAACATGTCCCCTCCACCTGATGCCTGCCGCTCCTGTTCTCGCATCTAAGAAAGATTTTAAAATTGTAAAAATGAAGGACATATAAACAAAACATATATTGCACACAAACTCACAATTACACACATGAATTATCAGACTGTCAGCCTACCTTAGCCTTTTTCTTGATGTGTTTGAGAAGTGGCTGGACTGTGTGCGGGCCAGGCTGGGACAGTGCTCCAAACGAGTACTTCTTCAGGGAAGGTCGATGGAACTGTCGTAATTTCATGGGTCCCATGTGAGTGGGAAAGAATGGCTGCCTCAACTCAACGGTAGGAATGGAGTGCTGAGGAAAGAAATGAATAATCAAAGGTCAATTAATTATTTAACTCATTTCTTGCATTATTTAAATTAAATTGGCAAAATGATAAAATGGCACTAACAAGATGTTCTTGTTTCTTGAGGAATTTTGTCGTTCTTTGTTGATTATAAATTCAGACACACATTTGTGTGTTTTAAACAGTTGATGGATACTCATTTCATAGACAGCTGTGCATAGGGCTGTGCAATGTGAAAATGTATGTCGTATGGACAAAATAAAAAGTGTATCATTTCATATTATGCTCTATCGTTTAAATCACAGTGTCACAAAAAACATTGTTTACAGTAATACTTTTTTCATAATTCATGAGTACAATATTACATGTCATAACGAAAATGCACACAGAAACATAAATATTAGCATCATGAGAAAGTTGCATACAATATTTGCATTTAGCATTTGATTAAGCGATTATTTTGATGTTGGGTGTGTAATCATTAGATTTTGAAAATGTTTTATATTTTATTAATATTTATATTAGATTTTTTACATTTTCAATCAAATATTTGACAAGAGGTAAATAATGTGAGAAATATGATCACATATGAATGCGTACAACTATTAATCGATTAAACTTACAGAAATGGTACTGTGATATATATCGTTATTAGGATATGAGATGACTTGTATCGTAATATGAAATTGTCATCACATCACCCAGCTCTAGCTGTGCACATTCTTAAAACATACAAAAATGCTGTCGGCTCATGAGGACCAGATTATTCAGATACTGGAATTGAACCAAGGCAGTGTCTTACCTGAATGATGTTTCCTCCAAATGTGCCCCTGAGGCCCTGCTGTTTGGGGTAGTAGAACTCATCATTGGACAGATTCCAGGGATCTTTGATCTCCGGTTGGGACATATTCTAGAGAATGAGAAATAGTCACAAATCACACACGCACAGACACCTTATACATACCTGCTTTTCCTCACTATACATAATCCTCTTTTCTTCTCACCTGTTGGGGTTCATCTTTGATGACACCAGTCTTTCCCAGCAGAATGCGACTTTTTTTCAATGCTGTCTCTTTTTTATTTTCTTTGGAGGGTGAATGTGAAGCTCTCTCTTCTTTTTCATCTGGGATCTCTGTTAATTGTGTACAGTAAGAAATATTTTTTAAAACGTCACTAACCCTTAATTCCTTTACAGTAAATCAAAATAAAATCTTAGGCCTTTAGAAATTCTTGTAAATGTTGGGGGGGCCTTAAAGTAAAAGATTTTACAGTAGCATATTTATCTAAAATTAAAAATAAGTGAACTTCCAGAAGGTTTGAAAATAAAAATAAAAGCTTTGATTTAATACCTAGTATGATGTTCTCATCATTGGGGTTAAGGGTGAGAACAGGAGGAGAAGGAATGCAGTCCATGTTCTGATCATCCCAAATTATGTTGTCTTCCCAGCGTCCATAAACAAGCTCCTCGTTATCAATTGGGAATATGGAGAACCATGGGGTGTCATCCTCATGAGAAACTGTAAGAAAACAGAAATTGAGTTTCATATATTCTGAAGTATCGACTTGGTTGATATTAATCTCACAGTGCCAGGAAAGTTTCAAACATGAGCAGAGAACAAACAGAAGACAGTACCCTGATGATCATGATTATGTTTGTCTCTCTTGGAGCCTGTTATGGATGGAGTTTTGGCCAAAGGAGGAGGGGTTGGGGGCACCAACTGAGAATTACTGCGGCTTAGACCTGAAAAAAAAAAAAAAAAAAAAAAACACATCAGAATCAGAAACGGTTTTATTAACGCATGTGTCAAAGCCAGTTCCTGGAGGGTCGCAGCTCTGCACAGTTTAGTTCCAACCCTAATTAAACACACCTGATCAAACTAATTGAGCGCTTTAGGCTTGTTTGATACCTACAGATAGGCGTGTTGAAGCAGGGCTGGAACTAAACTCTGCAGGGCTCCGGCCCTCCAGGAATTGACTTTGACACCCCTGCAAATTATGACCAGGACAAGTCTACAAATGTGTTCTTCTGAAGCAATGTGCTGTCAGCATAGTGAATGTGCATGTGTGATCTTGTCTGTGTGCTTGTTGCATTATAGCTATATTCTCTCACCCTGCTGAGCATTGTAAGCATTGGCGTTTCGGGTCATGCTAGTAGGCAGCCACCCAGCCAGACTGGCACGCTGAGTTTTTGTGCCCTTGTGTTTCACATCCTCTCCATTCCATATAATATCTTCCTCCCACTGCAGCTGGGTCACCATTAAAAACAACTCATCCTGTGTTGGAGCATCCTCGTCCGCCTGCGAACACACACAAACACAAGCACACATACAATTAAATGAGTTGTCTCTATTAAAATTTACTGTACTTGTTCTTTACTGTAGAACAAAGTGCAGTAAACCTTGAAACAAACACAATGCTGACCTCATCTTGTGATTCTTGTGGAGGTTCCTGTTCAGTGACTGGTTCAGAAGCTGGAGGATTTGTAGTTTTTGCCCCTGCATCAGTGTTGTCTTGCTGTTTGTCATCTTTAAGTTTAAATCCATAATGAAAGCCACTGCCATCCTCCGGGACACCTAGCATGTCATACCAAAGCTGTGCTGGACCATAACGCCACTCAGCCACCTTTGGCCTCATCTCAGACACCTTATCACCTTCACCAGACACCTGCATGAATTTAGACTCTACCGGAGCCATCATGGTGATCTACAGAGGAGCAGACACACAAAAACAGAGTGTTTTCTTCCTGATTCCATCATTTTTTAGGAAGAGTCCAAGTGGAAATTAAATGCTGACTGAGTCTGGATTACCTCATCATCAGACAGACACTGCTCTGGTGGTGGAGGTGGTGCATACTCATAGTCCCATCCTGATTTTTTCTTAGCCCCTAGTTCAGATGGCTGTGATTCAATGTCACCTGCAGCTGCCATGTCAGACAGTGGCTCTTTCTGCTTTCGTTTTCGCTTTCTGCGAGCACTTCGCCATACAGATGGCATGTTCTTCCCGGGACCAAACAACCGCAAGAACCGCAACACCTGGCAGATTAGGGGGAAACATTTACACTAACAATGAAGCTGCAAACAAACACTGCAACATTATTTACTACTTACATTATTTACTAGAGATATTGAGCCAGATTTACTAAACAGGAAAATCAATCATGACAAAAATGACAATGGGAGTGGAATGATTTTTTGCAGGAGATCTACTGACAACTAATAGAGCAAAGATATATTCATATTTAGCTCATTTCGTTAACGGCCAACATAATTTACCAAAAGCAGCACAAATTAATGTAGGATCACAAATAAGCAGAGCAGATGACAATTAGGAATGGACAATCAACCAACAACACAGCAGTGTTCATTTTGTCAATGAAAATAAAAGTGAAGCAAGTTCTTTGATGACCCATATTCCCCCAAAATGATGGATATAATTTTTACATGCTAACAGCAGCTAAATCATTGCAATAACATTGACAAGAAATAACTAGATTAAAATGTAGTCTCAAATAATAAAAACAAACCAACATTCAATTTTGCTAGAATCCGCTGGACTGATGCATTGTGCTGTTCATTCAATAAATGAGCAAATCAGAATGCGCACAATAATAGTTTTCAGTCACAGTACTGGTGCAGCAGACCTGTCAAGGTTCTGTTGTTTCAAGCCATAAGCAACAAATATTTTTCATCCTAATTTTCTTTGACAAAATTAACACAGCAACGCAGACTTAATAGTTTTTAGAAATTTAAGTGGATTGAACATAAAACAATTAAGGTGTCCCAAAAAAATTTGCAGTTTAAACAAGCAGCATAAGTCATTTTTTGTGTGGCCACTGCATGTCTTTAGTAAAACCTGACAGTAGCTTCTTTATTACCAAAAGTGGGTTTTGCGCTGCCACAGACTGTTAGTAAATCTGGCCCACTGTGTATTACAATCACCTTTCCAGGTCTGAACTCAGGAAAGAGCTCAGTGACTCCAGGCAGGGCTTTGGCAGCATCTTTTTGCATAATGCCTGCAAGAGGGAGGGTAAGACACCCTGCCTTTCCCCCTGTCCCTGAACCCTGAGAAGGTCGATCACTCTCACTCTCGCTGTCTGATGAACTGCTGAAATCAACCTTATCACCCACAGATGATGGAGCAATAATGGAAGGTAGGATGATACCATCACCCTCATCAGTCACTAAGAAAAACAAAAAACATAAGCCACAAAAGCAAGAGATAAAAATAAGAAACCTAAAAGTAGACTGATTAATGACCAATCACATGGTCTCATTTACCACTGCTGTTCTGAGTAGGTGTGTCTTCTTTCTTCGCTGTGATTGGTTGAGTAGGAGGAGGGGGAGGTGGCATGAGTTTGGCATCAACATCCTCACAATCAGCATCATAGTCATCCTCTTCATCTGCACAACATTATACACACACGTCAGTAATTAAAATGTGCATATGCATCAGTATTTTCTGCACTATTTGTGCTAGTGTGTACCTGTTCTCCGTGACGGCTGCAGGTTGCCCATGGCCTGTCTGTATTTGCGGGTTTCATCTTCTGCAACTTCACTGATATCCGAGTAATCAACTGCGTCTTCAGTGCTCCTTACCCATCCTAAGTCCACACACAAATAGCGCACAAAGTCAAGTTATCTTGTTACATTGCTTAAGTAAATGCACATATCATATACAAATCTTACAGCTAGTTTATTTTCTATTATTATTATTTTAGCCATTTTCATGATAAAACAAATATAAATTGACATGTAATCCCTTATCACTAGGCCATCAGCACCAATTAGCTATATAATGCCCCTTTTTACAAGATGTAATACATGTCATTTGTGATCCTATAACGTGTCTCTGAAGTTTCAGTTAAAAAATAAAAATATTACAACAGGCTATAGATGCCAATTTTTGAGTGGAAGCAATTTTTGTACATGTCTGTTTAGATACAATGGTTTATATGGCCTATTTAAAATAAAAATAAAGAAGTGTGTAGATTTTCTACCATTACTGGCGGTTTACGGTCACTGTGAACACACATCACTGTTCAATCAACATGTAAAAGTTAATTTTATAAAAGATCCCCTTTAAATTATAAGGCATAACAGACCCTCTGCATCAGTGCTGCTTTGATCTTGCTCTTGCTCAGCAGTTTCCTCCTCACTGGCTGTGATCTCTGTAATGAGTGAACCCAAACCCAGTGTTCCCAGACCAGCCAGGTGCTTCTTTGACTCCTGAGAGAGAAGGAGAAAGTTAATCCCACAACATGGATCTTTTTTTTTTTTAGCCTTTCTCCACTAACATTTTACACTGACACTGTCTTTCAACAACCATGTCACCTAAAAGATGTGATGGAACCAAAAATATAGACATAACTTTTCTTCAACATTGAGTAACAAACTGTTAAACAAAAAAGTTGGACATGAACTTGATTCAATCCTGGCAATTGAAAGGAAAGATCTGGGGTGTGCTTCCAAAACAAGCTTTAGTATTATAAATTGTTGCAAAAACAAACTAGCTGGTCATGAAATTTCCTGAAAATGTTGAATTTGACTTGCGACTATAGTTACCTAACAAAGCTTTTTATGAACACATTCATAAATGATAGTTTTTAGTTGATTGTAAGAAGAGGTGGGATTTTAGCTGACAAAATGAAAAGTCTCTCATTTTACATGAAAGCCGAGTTGTCTTAATTCATTAGTTTGTTTTAACATACAAGAAGGAAACTCACTATAATCAATAATGTGCATTTAGAATAATACAGGAAACATTTTATTTCAAACAGACATTATAAGTTACTGATATTCTACATCAAGGGCAGGGATGTACTCTCTTACCATATCCAGCACACTGTCATCTTCCAGCTGTCCATTCTCGTTAATGTTGCCAAAAAGAAACCCTGTCAGGTGGAAGGGCCGATCCTGATCCTCATCACTGTCCGAGTCTGACATTCTACATTAACAAAAACAAAACAACAGCATTCACCATCAGCCCACCACAACAGATGAGTCCGTGAAGCAACAACATGAACAAACTGTCACAATCACTTTTATCCCCCTTTATATGGGACTCGAATCTGCTACTTTCGTGTATGTTAACAGTCTCTATACAATTAAAGAGCAAATAAGCCTTCTGAACAATACAAACAGCTTATACGGGTATATAACCGCTGTATAATTCACTTTCTTATGACAATACAGCAAAAATTTGCTAACGTTATAGGAAGATAGAAAGAAGAGGTGTTTTTACATTTCCACTTTCTCATACGCCTCCCTATCTGTCTGGTACACTTGTTTGCTTTTTAACTTTTATCTTGCTCTTAATACAATGTAATTAATTCAGCATTTATTTAAAAAACACATACCTGCTCTCCTCTTGGTGTGAACCGGCACGAAGGCCTCTGGGTCCTCGGGCTCGAGTGGGAATTTGATCCCAAGAGGAGCTTCCTTACCCCGGTCAGTTAGTTAGCTGTTAGCAGCTAGTAAAAAGGGGCCGCGTAAAAGCATGCGCGCAACGAATTGTCGCGTTCAAGAGATTTAAATGCAAGCTTATGTTGCTTAATCAGCAAATACAAATAACTGAAACGGTTTTTAAATGAATGATCAGCTGCAGCATAGCGGCCAGAAGCAGCGGTGCGTTTCTGTTTGTTGTGTTCGTCGGAGGATATGATGCAGTTTGTCTGGCTCCCCCTGCAGGTCTAGAGATCCAGCGGCGCCGAGTAGACTGCTGCTGGCTGATTGAATAGGTCTTGGAACATACTAGACTGCATCCGAATTCGCATACTTACATTAGTAGGCGAAAACCAGTATCCATGCTGAAAAACAGCTTAAACCAGCCTAAGATAGTTTGTCGGTTTTAGAGAGGTTTTGGGCCATTTTCATGCTGGTCAGACTGTGAGACCAGCTGGAAAAGCAGCTTGACCGGCTGCTTTCTGTTATTTTGACCAAATGTTGCATTTGCCGGATGTAGATACGTTCTAGTAAGCACTGTTTGTGGAGATTAGATAGGAAAAGAAAAGCAATGCAGCTAACACTCACAAGGCAAAAGCTCATTGAAAGACACCAAGGGTTCCTCCATTCACATAAAAGTCTTCAAATTTAAAATCACAGAAACACACAATGCTAAGTTTAAAAAAAGGTGCATGTAATAAATTTCGTTTTATTAAAATAATTAAATAGTAGCTTTATTAACATGACTTCTATCAGCACATTGGCCATTTATTAACACTCACGAAGCATATTTTCTACATCCCACCCAATACCTATATTCAATTACCACCCTACAAACCATTAATATGCAGCAAATTAGGAGTCTGAGAAAAATAATTGTTAATGGTTTGTTAATATTAAGAATTGAACCTTAAAATAAAATATGTGCATAATATTAAAATTAGTTTAACTTAATATTTTAAGTCTTACAGATTTAGATTGCCATTATGAGACAACAGTAAAGTCACCTATCACTTTAAAGTCATTTAACGTCTTTTAATGAATTCATTTTAAAAAATCATCACTTATAAACCAACCACACTTCAATAAATGCTGGTGGTACAACTTTCTTGCATATACATTGTTTACAACCTCTAACAACCTTTATAAAGAGTACAAATTCTTAATCCTTTTTTTCACCCTGAGAAGTTTCGCTTTGTTTTTATAATGTCTTAAATAAGCAAATTGCGGGTCAGGATTACAAACAACTAAAAACCTCTACATCCATGAACAAAAAAATTAACCCTGTGCCAACCAACCCTGGTCTCCTCTACTTACTCGTGAAGCACATCCTGTCCCAAAATAACTGTTAAGCATTCAAGCCTAAACATTAGCTCATTACTCTAAGAACAATGCCTCAACACAAATCACACATACACAGCTGATGGTTTTGTTTATCTGTGCAGCATTGTGAAGAATGTCAGTGAGACGCAGCTGTTCTTTCTTTCTCCATCTTCTACTCTTTCGTTCCCTTTTTCTCTCTGCCTTGCCTTCACAAAGTATCACGAACAAATCTAAGGTCAAAGAACAGGAGCCAAGCATAATGTTTTACTTTAAAACTGGTTTATTTTCTCATGCAAGTGGAGGTATATTCTTAAAGATAATGACAGTTTCAAGAAATAAAAACAGCTTTAATACAAAATAAAGCCAATTTTTGGTGCGTTACTGACGGTTGAGAAACCAGCCTTTGGCTGTAAAAGAAACAGATGATGTTTATTATACAAAAGGTAGACATTCAATATATAAAATGTAAATGTGGACCCAAATGAAACCTGAATGTTCTGAGTGTTTGTGTACATTAACCACAGTCTGGATGTTCAATGTAAGTTTATCTCTGGCATCAGTTTGTATTAGGGCACTTTATAGGAGTGGATTAACATTCATGATAAAATACAAAATAATACAAATATTAGTGGCACTTCAGATTCAATATTGGTTGGAAACTGTGAGGCACACAACAAGCCGGAAGGAAAGATCTTCATTTCTACCCCAAGAGTGATATAAAACAGCACTTTATCCCTTCATTTGCATCTCTAATAGGAGGCAGGTGAGCTACGGCAGCGCTCTGTAAACTTTCAGCAGCCCTTTCCAGCAAATAAATGTCAACTGGCACCCTTAGTAGCACCCTAGATGAAATGAGCCCAGAGGAAAGTTAGTGAGATGTCAGGAATGGCTGAGTAAGGGTCGAGCCCCAAAAGGCACGTTGAGGGCTTCCTTATTTAAAAGGTGATCAACCCTAGAAAGGTGAGAGATCATTAACAGGCAGCAACACAGGCAAAGATGGCACGTTGTGGTAAGAGCAGGCCATCTCACCTATAGACCTCAGGGACTCTGAAAGGAAGACTGCAAGCCCTCATAATTGTATTACTTATGCGGCCAGTGAAAGACAGCACCTTTATAAGACCTCCAGTCACATTAGACTGAAATTACACTTTGGTGCGAGAAATATCCTCTGAGTGATTCCTAGTTACACTGGGGTTTTAAGGCATTATAAGAAGGCAGATGTTGATGATGCCTGTAGTCCTTTAGACAAATCCACTGCCTCGTCTGCCTGACTATGGTGATATGTAAAGTTACAATACAAATACACAATCACTCACACACACATACTCTCTCAATCAACTCAATCACAGCCTGTGCACCTATTGCTAACTGTAGTGTAGAGATACGAACAAAAAATGGTAGCAACACACATTTGCGGAGACCATCACATGACTAACTTACATTCCACCCTTCATAAAATCTCTCACACGCACACCCTCACGTTGTTATAACAGCACACATTTCTTGGTGTGCTTCTTGGCGTTGGGGTAGAGAACGGCCCGAACTGCTTCATTGAAGACTTCTCTGACGCCCTCCTGAAGAAGGGCCGAGCACTCTAGATATCGCACCGCACCAATGCTGCGGGCCAGTGCACTGCCTTGCTGTGGAGTGGTAGGACTCATCCCCTGCTCTTTCAGCTTCTCCAGGGTCTCCTTGTCCCCCCGCAGGTCTCTCTTGGTGCCCACCAGCAGCACAGGTACGCCGGGACAGTGGTGGCAGACCTCAGGGTGCCATTTATGCCTGACGTTGGCATGAGAGGAAGGACTAGCCACAGAGAAACAGATGATGAAGACGTGTGTCTGCGGGTACGAGAGGGTTCGCAGGCGGTCGTACTCCTCCTGACCAGCGGTGTCCCACAGGTTAAGGCTGACAGCGCGCCCATCCACACAGGTTTGAGTGCTGTAGTTGTCGAACACTGTAGGAATGTACTCGTCTGGGAAGGCATTGGTGGTGTAGGAGATCAACAGGCAGGTCTTTCCCACTGCACCATCACCAACAACAACACACTTTATGGTCTGCATTTTGCTGCCTGGCACAGGAGTCCCTGAGAAAGAGACACAAAGAGTTTACCTCTCAAATCTATTCATCTGACTAGACTTGTAGATATGACACTAAAACACCAGTTTACGCTGCTATAAAGCGGGTAAAGGTGCAATCTGCATGTACAAAACAACTCAGATTAGTTATTGCTTCACATGAGACCTCCTGAACAAGTAGAGGTTGAAAACAAAGTAAGAAATCTATTTAGCTAGTTCGTTAGCAGCTCACCCGCTACATAGAGCCGAACTTTATGAGCTTCAACAAAGCAGAACAGCATAACTGTAATTAAAAGTACAGCTTTTAGGTAAAACTCACTGCGTTTGGGTGGTCTGGAGAGCTCGATGAGTGTTTGCTTTGAGCTGCTCAAGTTTCCATCATCGCAGCGGCAAAGGCGCTTTGCTAACCGACTAACGTTAGCGGATGAGCCTCACATTAATCAGTTACTAAACACAGGCAAACAATTCCCGGAGGCCTGTAACTACGCGCAACAGTCGTGCAATGCCTAAACACACATCGAAAGTGTCGAAAATCTTTCAAAGGCACATAATTTAAGGTCATTAAAACATAATCTTCTGTGTGAATCGCAGTCCTTTTCTCTCACTGGCTCATTCTTCAACGGGTAACGGAGACGACATTGTGGGACACGCCCATGTCGCAAAGGTCTGTGGGAAATGTTGTGTAACCTCAAAGTAAAAACTACAACATTTTGTGTTTAATTTTGATATAGGCCTATGCTATGAGTCCCGCCTGTAAAATAATTGCATCAGGAACAGCGTGTACTTTTGGTAGTTCAATCACAACTCGCTCAAATATATTCAGAGCAAACCTAGAGGCCAAATGTCAAAGTTAAGAATTTTGAAGCCTATCTGATTGAGACTTTGTACTTTTGAGAAACTTGACCCACTTAAAATAGCCCAAAAGTCATAATTACAAGTATCTGAAATGTATTTAATAAATAACACCAAAACAAATCACAGGTTTAGTGAATATGTAATGCCTTTCCTTGCTCTCTCACCCATAAGCAGTTGTCCTGTTTCAGAATGTGGACTTTACCCTGTCCCTTCCCTTTTTTGTCTCCTATTATGGTTATCAAAATAGTCATAAATACACAGCCTATTTATAGATCAATAGTTTACTGTCACATAAGACAAGGGTTTTCAATCTTTTAAATGCAACAAACCCCCAACATTCTCACAAACCCCCATAATTCACATGGAGTGAATATACTGTGAAAAATAAATATTATAAAAAGGACTAAAATTGTATTTGGAAAATATTAGGTTTGCAATTTGTATTAAGTAACCTTATTCTAATATATATTACTGCAGAAAACAATTATGCTGTTGTATATGTTTTTTTTTTTACTATTACTCTATTTATTTAAACATTATTTGTACATTCATTCATTCATTTCCTTTTCGGCTTAGTCCCTTTATTTATCAGCGGTCAGCAGTGGAATGAACCGGCAACTGCATATGTTTTTTTGCAGCGGATGCCCTTCCAGCCGCAACCCATCACTGGGAAACACCCATACAGTCTCATAAATACACTACGGACAATTTAGCTTACCCAATTCACCTATACCGCATGTCTTTGGACTTTGGAGCACATGGAGGAAACCCTCATTAACAGGGGGAGAACATGCAAATTCCACACAGAAATGCCAACTGACCCAGCCGAGGCTCGAACCAGCAACCTTCTTACTGTGAAGCGACAGCTCTACCCACTGCGCCACCGCGCCGCCATATTTGTATATTATATTTGTATATTATTTGCATTATTACTATTTATTTTAATTATTTGTATCATTCATTATTGATCTAATTTGTTTTAGTTTGTAGATATTTGCTTAAAAAATGTGTTTGATAAATTAAATTAAAAATCTATTGTGTAAAACCTATTGTTAATTATCATAATCCTATTATATATCAAATTATATCTAATAATCAAAATTTGGGTGCGTTTCTGAACAACAAATTTTCTCAGTAAAACGAAAAGTATTTTTTCTTATTGTTTATATTACTATAAACGTATATTATTATACTATAAATATCGTATATATTTTTTATTTATAGTATTAATAAAATTATGTATTCATTTATATAGCCTATACATGTTTATGCTTTTTCTTCAAACCTTTCCATACACCCCAGTTTAAAAGCCGCTTCATTAAGCCACACAAAATATTTGACTTTTAATATATTTATTTTTTGGTAACTTAAAAACCTTTTAAACAATTTACCAAAAGTAAACAGGAGAAAATGTCGTGTTCCTTCATGATAGCACGTTTTCACGTTTGGTTTGGGATAAATGACTATGATGACTAAAAATGAGTAAAACATGATCAAAGTTTAATTTACCGGTACAGCTTCAATTAATTTATACTCATCTGTCGAGCTCGTGAACAGTGTAGATCTGCTGTCCGCCTGACGGGGGCGCTACTTCACCGCCTCTTATCACTCTAACTACAAAGAAGACTGATAAAACGTCGCGTAGAATAATGGCGACTTGGGCCAGGTTAGGCGCTACTTTGCGAAGTACAGCCAAAAGTTTCTGGCCTGTCAGAAGTATATTTTACCGTCGTGCTGTTGGAACGGGTCTGCTGGGCTCTGTTATAGCAGGAGGATTTATTCACTACAAGAATGAACCGCGATGGAGACTGTGGCCACACATCGTGTACGCGGAGGACGAGAAGGTAAAACAAACTCTAAGCAGAGACAACTTTTCACATTACTTTTCAACTTCGAGTGTCGTGTTGTGTGAGAAGTCGAAGACAGAATCACTGCCATAACGTCTGTTTTATCGTAGAGTTAATATGGCATCTTATTAGATTGACGTGTTTAAAGTGTTTAAATGTGGGACCAGCGTATATTAACGGTTATTAAAACTGGTTTGTTACGATATGATACACTTTAGGCTGTTAAATCATAGTGTGTCGTCTTTATGAAATGTTTATTTTATACACATAGTTCGGATAGTAACGCTGAATGCCATCAGGTTGTAGGTGGAGCTCTGTGTCAGTTCAGTGTCATAGCAAACTTAAGCTACTATGTGTCTGTCTTGTTTTTTTTAATAATTGTCAATGACTCATTTTGATTAAAACATTGAACATATTCAGGATTTATTTTCAAAACAGTAAAATGCTTCAGTCAAAGCCATTAATATATTTTAATGAGAATTTCCATGCACACATGTAACTTGCTATAAAAACGTCATTTTTATACAGTTTCCATTTTTTTATATTAATTCATATTGTTGACTTGTTTATATTTATCAGTTCTTTTTAATAAGTCATGCATTAAACATAAACTTGAGTGCATATTTGAATGTCATCAAACCACATTTGCCACCATAAAACATTTATTTCAGTTAGTTAATTGACATTGGATTCATTTTACATGCATTTATTTCAGCTTCTTCCATATCACGACATATAATGTATCTGATCTTTGGTAGGTCTTAAAATTTAGGAAAAAAACAACATATAGCATTAACAAAAATAAGTGAGGCGTTGGTGAGGTTTGGAGCCTTCATGTGTGTGTGTGTCTGTGTGTGTGTGTGTGTGTGTGTGTGAACAAAATGCCAGGCTGACAGCTAATGCTTAGCCAAAATTGGGTCATACAACAAGACACTGATCCCAAGCACATCAGCGAATTTACCAAAGAACAGCTGAAAAAGGAAACAATTCAAGATGTTGCAATATTCCAGTCAAAGTTCAGACCTCATCCTGTCTGAAATGCTGTGGTGGGAGATGTGCAAAAGAAAAAACTCATCTAGAATGATCTGAGAGACTCATAAGATCACACAGAAACTGATTTCATGAAGTAAATGATGCACTATACACAATATCTTACGTCATTCAGCATCTA
This sequence comes from Danio choprae, assembly GCA_903798125.1. Lineage (NCBI taxonomy): Eukaryota > Metazoa > Chordata > Actinopteri > Cypriniformes > Danionidae > Danio > Danio choprae. Next base: position 1,129,822 of record CAIGQW010054193.1, read on the forward strand.
AAACCCCTGCCCCTGCTCTACTACATAATTAAAGCTGACAGTTGAGCAAATGAAAGGTCCAGCATTCAACACTTTACTTTTTCTCCTAATTAAGTACAACAGCCCAGTATTTGCAGTGTACTTTTTCTTATGGAATTTTCAGCGTGAAAACATTACTTGACTTATTTATACCTAACATACCATATGATAGTGCATACGTTTGCAAATTGGGATGCAACTAATCACTTCTAATGTCTGCAAATTCTAAAAACCAGTTTAGCTCTAGATCAAATGAGATGGCACATTTCATGAATGCAACATGTTCTTATTCTCTACATTTTTGTATATCTGTAAAGAAAGAGCAGATCACGGTACCATCAATGTCCATGAGACGCCGCCGGTTTAACCAGTTTGCCTCCATGATATATGAAGATGAGCCATACATGACACCCAGAGACTTCCTCCATTCAGTCTTGATGGAGAAAGTGGACTGTAAGTAACATCACACCATCACATGATATGGATGTGCAAACAAACATTCAGTAGCGAACATTCATGGTTAAATTATGATGCAATATTGTGCATACATCCTTTGGAATAATAGACTTACTTTATTACTTTCTACGTTAAGAAGTAATTTTTCATTTTTTCTGAAACATGCATGCTTCAAAATCTCTGTTTAAATGCTCTTATGCAGTGTAAAAAAAAAAAATTCCCTCAAGTCCCTAAAATGCTGAAACCTGCAGTCTTTTCCTCTCTCGCTTAAACTCATTTATGTGAACATGTTTCTGGTTTGAGTGTGCATTCAAGTGAAAATGCTCTTTATCTGGAAGCAATCACCTCGGCCTGTTAAGCCTTGTATTCATAAAGTGAGCGCAGGATCTCTCCAAACTCCACTACAGGCCTCAGAGCTATTTTTGCTGTTAATTTTCATTATGCTGCAAAATGTTGTTAAAACAATCCTTGATCATCTTCTCTTATAGGCAAACTAAAGAAAAAGGTGTTGACCAAAGCAGTAAGTGCATTTTGTTAGCTTGCATCGATGTTGATTCAAACACATAAGATCTAGTTGACTATCTTAAAAGTTGTGTGATTGTGTCGGTGCAATGACGGCTCTGCATTATTATACGATTGTTGTTTGACAGGACTTGGACGAAATTATAAAGGTTGCTTCCAAAGCAGATGCAGGAAATAACCTGTTCAGAGGAATCGGGGACAAGGGTATATGTTAAACAAACTCATTAAAATAAAACATACTTTTTTAAAGCATTATGGTTTAAGAAAAAAAAAATTTTTCAGGGTTGATCTCCTACACAGAGTACCTGTTTCTCCTCACTATTATTACAAGTAAGTATTTCTTTTCCATTGTGTGTCATTATATATTTCCCATAAGTCCCTAGTCTCATCACTGCTTAGAATTCAGTCAAAAATGGAATTTACCGTTATGTGAAATGCCACAAAATTTGAAACAAATTAAATGAATGATTCAAAAGTAGGACTGTAAACTGTAGATCGAATCATAATATGTATTTTTGCCTGGGAATATTACATTGCAAAAGCCTATTGAAACAAAAATCTGGATGTAGTGTGAATGTGTGGCACGGTTTCATTTAATTCACATACTTAAACACGCATGATGTTTAAAGTCCACGTGAATTCTAAATTTCCATTGTTCATGTTGCTAGCCCCCTTCTCAATGTTCTGCTTCAGTTGAAAGTACATCAACATATCAAAATAAAAGTCTCAGCAACTTTTGCTTCACGTGGAATTTAAACATCTGCTATTTCATGTTTTATGTATAAAATAAAATAAAACAATAGATTTATTAGATCATTTACACACAATCCATCAAAATAAATGAACTTTACTTTAATAAAATATACTTATCAAATAAAAAACAGTTAATAATAAAACAAATAAAATAATAAAACTTTAAGGAATATCACATTTTTGTTATTATTTAAACAGAAATGACACAAAAGTTGACAACTAAATTAATACATTTCCCCCAACTTTCCCCCCAATGTTTTTTAAAAACCTAACAAAAAAAATCCTTGTCCCACAAGTTACAACAGCAAAAAGAAGCAAAATATAAAAATTATTTTGTTTTAGCACCAGAATTAATTGTTTTTAACTGCTAGAATACAGTCAGAAGAGGCTCTATAAATATAACCAAGTAATGTTGTTTAGAGTAAATCTGTACTGGAAAAGATCAGACATTTAATAAAACGGTTAGATTTTAGATGTATTATAGTTTTCCAAATATACTGACCAAACCTAACATACTGCAAATCCTGTATCCATGTGCATATTTACCCATTACTTGCTGCAAAACTCTACACAAGCGCACTGTAGCTACCATTACACTACAATTATATCACAGTTATATTTATGATATTGACTGACACGATAAGCAGGTGCATTATGCTCATCAGTCCCTTCCTTGTAGCAATGTGGTTTGTTTGCGTGCGTGCGGGGTCATAGGTTATTCCAGAAAGCCAGTATGTAGTGTGTTTAATCAGTTAAATTGCATTGTGATTCCAGAATCTGACACAGGATTTCATATTGCTTTCAAAATGCTTGATATTGATGGCAGTGAGACTGTGGACAAGATGGAATTTCAGAAGGTAGGCCATGTGTTCTCCTTCATGCTTCAATGAATACCAAGCGCAAATGTACTTTTGAAATGTTTTGTTTTAAATGTTAATGTGTATAATTGTATGAAGTTATGCAGATGTAAGAAAGTTCAACAGACTGGACTTGTATGGATTGTGTAAGTTACAATGTCATTAGGGTCTGTCTGCTTTGTTTGTTTCTGTTATTGCTGGCATGAGATGAGGCCGATGCGCTGCAGGTATGTGGGAATGGTCGATGCATGAATAGTGCATGATAGGAGCATCAGAACACAGTATACAATTTGGCAGAATTCAGTTTGATTTAGAGGATTATGTTGAGTCCGTTCTCATCAGTGTGCCATGTGTTGGAAGTGCGGATGATTCAACACAAGCTTGAAAACAACTATTTGAATAGAATTTTTTTTAGAGCAGATCTACATCCCGTCACCCCATAATACATGAATAAGTGCATAAATATGAGACCCTGTGTATCCTGTCTAGAAGTCTAATGACTTTACTCTCTTTTTGTTTGAAGCTGAAGAAAGTAAATGGACCAAAGAAAGAGCTACTGAGGCAGGGTGGGACAGAGGTGTGTTTAAGCAAATATATAGCGAATCAAATGTTATGTGAAAATTAGAATGTTGTTTTTTTTGTACATATTATCTGTAGAAACATTACTGGTTGTGTCATATCAAGTGCGTTGTCTTTCTCTCTTCAGGTTTCAGACAATGTTGATGAGGTTGACACTACACTACAAGTGTTCTTCTTTGGGAAAGATGGCAATAAAAAACTCCAGTACAAAGATTTCTGCAGGTAAAGCGACACTACTTTAAATGCACACAACCTATGGTTATGTTCTGTGAATCTGTGAAATTAGAATAGTTTGCAGACTTTCTTAAACTGTAGTATTGTTAGTGGTGAGCAGATCTTTTGAGCAATGATCTGCTGCCTATACTATGGTGTTTCAGTTCACTTGTTTCTTTTGTGTGTGTATGCTACAAAAAGAACATCACTAGCTATGTTTCCATCCAAAGATGCAAAATAAACTTGCTGCAAAAGTGAAATATTGCATAAAACATTTGCAAATAAAGCACTGTTTCCATCCATCAAGTCAAAGAGAATAAAATCATTACTTCCTGATAAACTTGTGCCAAATATATAAAAAAAAAAGCATTTTGCTGCAGTAGGAGAAGCCACTGTGGGCCTTTTTTCTTAAAAAATAAAATGCTTGCGCCTCACAAAGACAAGTCTCTGATGTTCACCAAGGCTGCATTTATTCAATAAAAAACAGTAAAGCTATGAAATATTAACATGTACGATACATTTCTAATGTAATATGGTTATACATAAATCTTTTCCCACAAATAAAAAAGCTGAATGTAAATTAATAATTTCCGTCAAAATGTTATGATCGTGTGTAGGTTTATGGAAGACCTGCAGGCAGAGGTGCAAGAGGTTGAGTTCACGCAGTTTTCTAAAGGAATGAAGACCATGAGGAGGGAGGATTTTGCTGAATGGCTGCTTCATTTCACTAACGAAGAGGACAACGAGGCATACCAGGACAACATGAGGAAGAGAATCCCCACTGGACAGGTAACGTCACTTTTTTTTCTAATGAGGTGATTTTTAGATTTTTAGACAAGTAGGTGGCTAAGATGCCACTGGTAACTTCAAAGAGATTTGTGGCATAGAGATGGACAAACTGCACTGTGCATCACTCCATTAGTCAAACAAATCTGAAGTCAGTTTCTGCTTAGTATAGGTGATTTAGTTCAAATTAGTCAAGCAGTAGCATTAAGAGCACTCTGAAATCTGTTGACCTGAATTAAGAGTAGATTATTGTACATTTTGATTAAATCAGTATATAAATGTAAAGGTAGATGGTATTTGTAATGAACTAAGCATTATTTGACATTGAATTAATGCATATTTGTAGCATCCTATAGCCGTATTATAATTCAATTATTATGAAAGTAAAGTGCCAGTTTTTGTTTTTGTCAGAGCATCACCTTTGATGAATTTAAAGAATTCTGTCTCTTTACCTATCATCTGGAGGACTTCGCCATCTCAGTCAAGATGAGTATTGATGCCAGCAAGCCAATAGGATTGGGTAAGACTGATCTTTAACTTTTTACGAATGGCTAATTGATTGTCTTTATTACAATATGTAACAGGACATTGTTGATTGAGTCACTGAAATGCATTGCTCTCTTGGTCTCTCTGTTGCCCTGTAGCTCAGTTTAAGCGAGCGGTGATGATTGCGACAGGTCACGAACTTTCAGACAACGTTTTGGACACAGTTTTTAAGCTCTTTGACATGGACGGGGACGACTGTCTGAGCCATAAAGAGTTTCTCACTGTGATGAAAGACAGAATACATCGTGGACTGAGGGTGAGGAATCAGTTTAGCCTTTTAATTAATGATAATCAATTAATTAAAACCATTAGCATTAAAACACATAAATGCTAATGACTATGTCAACAACAATACACACAATGGACATTAACCGAAATCTTGTGATAGTTATTAGGCTTTGTGATTGTGTATTAACTGGCTCTGTGCAGTAATTATTAGACTAATTGTCGTTTGCTCCTGTGTGTTGCACAGGTTCAGCCCCAGTATGGTGTTTCGGATTATTGGAAATGTGTGAAAAGGGAGACATTGGAAGGAGCTCAAGAGGCTCTCCGTAAAAATGGCAGCCCTATCTGACACAAGCAGAGTGTCTGGCTAGTGGAATGTGGTATACTTCTGGAAAAGAGTATGATACACAGTTGATTACCTAAAAGAAGCAGGGCTTGATAATTGTACTGTCAGGAAAACTTGTCAGTTTCTATTAAAATGTTTACATCGGTACAAAGATTTTAGCTTAAAAAGTGACATTGCTGCCGTTGACCCAAAAACATATCAAATGTGTAAAATAAAAATAAATAAATAATCATAATCGGGTAATTTTGTGGTGATAAGCAGTATTGGAAATATGTGGATTAAACTGTCACTTCATGATTTCACCATTTCATAGAAAGCATGTTTATTGTATTTAGCTTTTATTTTATTTAGAGTGGGGTGTTGCTTTTATATATCCTCTGCAAAGCTTTTGTGGAAGATAACACTTACCATGTGAGACATGGAAATGTGCAGTGCTGATGGTCCTCCAGGAACATGGTTGAAAACCACTGGTCTAGAGCACGTTCGCACTAGTTTTTGTGACTGATCAAATGTGCAAGTCCATTTTAAGTGAGCTCATTGTAAGTTTTTTTTTTTTTTTCCTTTTTGAGGTTCACTTGTGAAAATGAAAGTACACTGTGAAATACAGTTTTCTTCTTTATCAAAGTCCATGTGGTATTTGTGAGGATGGTCTACATAAAGCTGCGGTCACACTAGACTTTGAGCATGCAAAAAGGATGAGGCGACACTGCTACAATACCAATTCCTCCATGTTTAAAATTTCTGTACTGAGAGGTCACATTGGATTTTCTATTGGCCTCACACGTTCATGTGATGCGAATTCACAGGTCAGAGTTCATTAAACTTTAATTTTGCTACACAGTCAATTATCTTCACACAGGCTTGTGTTTCTTGCTTAATGGATTCACTTGCATATGAATGGAAGGCAAGAGAACAAATAAGAAGCCTAGTTTGACCGGACTTTAACTCTATGTAATCTGTTATTTTTGGTTGTGGTGTACCATATACATGTTTTTTTTTAAGTTTTCAATATAAAAAACAGTACTACAATTTAGGTGGTGGGTAGGAAATGCCAGTAATGCATTATTTCTTTATAAATAAAAAAAGCTGAAACAAAAGTGTACAAAACGTGTGTGTGTGTTGCCTGTTTATACTTTTTCCATCATATTTGTCTTTTTGTAAATGTAAAAAAGGAACATTAAATCTGCAGTATTGCCTTTTAAGAATTATTGTTTTGAAAGAGCAATCCCCGTATAATACGAGTCAAAACCTCTGAAACATGAACATTTTTAGACATTAATTCAATCAATAATACAGAGCAAAATGATTGTGAAATGAATTTCAATTTAAAATAACTATTCTCTATTTTATGTCCTTTAAAATGAAGTGTATTCCTGTGCTTTTAAAGATGTATTTCCAGTATAGTTAAATTCAGTAGCATATGTTCAGAAAACAATATCTACTGCTCAAAATGTTTGAGCCACATTAAAAGAGCCATTTAAAATGTATAAATACTGTAATTCCTCAAGGACACATGAAGTTGATAAGAACTAACAGCATCACATGTATAATGAAATATTTCGAATAACTGCTGTTAACTTTTTAAAATGTCTATTTATCAGAGAATCCTGTTAACTGTATCACAGTTTCCACAATATGAGGCGGAAAAAAAAAAGTTCAATATTGATCACAATCAGCAGATTAAAATGATTTCTGATTGTGACGCTGAAGGCTTAAGCAATGATGCTAAACAATTCAGGAATAAATTACATTTAAAAAAATGTAGTCAAATGGAAAAAAAAGCATTTATCAAAAAATGTTTTGCCAAAAATACCTTTTAAGAAAAGATAACAAACCGTAATTTGTTTCCCATTTTGATCGGTAGCCACTGAATGTAATATTATAACTTGTCTTGGACAGTCTTAGTTCAAAAGCAGGTTTATCACTTGGTCTGAAACTTGGTTGCCGTTGAAAACTCTTTTGAAGGATGCGTCCCGTGACGTCAGGAGGGCTCAGGCGCTCTGGCTCACAATTGGTCCATGGATGCTGCGCGAGAGCTCCGACACGAGCAGCCGCCGCGCGCTGGCCAACACTCCCGCATCTCCACAACAAAATCTCCTCTATTTAACTCCAAAACAAACAGACTGACACCGACAACCGCCATACACTTCTTCCAAACACCGGCGACGCCGCGCGGAAGTCGGCAGAAGGCGAGCGGAGCACTGGTGCTCTAGCGGTGTTTTGTGAGCGTGAACCTAGATTTGTTTATGTTTTCGTAGTTTGTCCGCGCGAGGCAATGGTCGCGAGGATCTGTTTGGAGAGGGCGCTGCGCGTGTGCGTGAGGGCTCGTTAAAACACACAGACGTCTCAAGTGTCGCTCGCGCGCTAATGAATAGACTTGACTGAATGGATTTTTATATTTAGAGCTTTAATACGCCTCTTCTCCCTACGGGAAATAGTGAACAGCGAGGCAGAAACGGACGGGCGCCCGCAGCATGGCATTTTTATGACATTTAAAGCTCCAAGAAGCATTCGGGCAGCTCGGAGAGGAGACGCTGACCGGTTTTTATGTGCTTTTTAACGGTTGTCGGTGTGCTAACGCGGTCTAAACTCCAGTCGGTGTCAAAATGATGGCTGGCGGGGCAGTTCAGCAGAACGGGATCTTCTCGACTCCTCAGCACCTCTCACAGTCTCCGCAAATGGACCAGGATCTCTCCGATTCCAGAAAGAGACCCCTGGAAACACCGACCGAGGCGAGCAGCACCAAGCGCTCCAACACCGGAGGTAAGCTCGACAGTTGGCGGGTGTTCGGGCAGCGCTCGGGCCTGCTGCTGCTCCAAATAAGTCATGTCAACCGACCCACGCGAGTCTCTGACTCTGCGGAGGTTCGGGGGGGAGATTTAAAGCGAACTATTTCGAACTGTTTATTCTTTCTGTTTCAGTGTAAAACACGTGTGAAATGAATGCTACATCGGCGCTATAGATAATTAATGCTACAATTAAAACGGGTTGCATCTGTCCCGCCTGACCCCATATGACCCGGTGGGGTGGTGTGCAGTGTGGTCATGGTGGTGGTAAGTGTCGCCCCTGTGGGACTGATGCTAAATTGAGCAGAAAATGAATGAAAGCGAGAAAGCGCACATGCTGCTGTAATCCCTATTCATATGTAATAAGAGACTGCGGTGGAAACAAAAGATTAAATTCCCCTCTATAGCGTCATGTGGAGTTCCTAATGCATATCCAAAAGAGCATTAGGGTCCATTTTAGTTTAGATAAAAGTTTCTTTTAGGCGATCCTGATTAATGTAAATTAGTTGGGCCAAGCTATCCTGTAATTAATTTTTGGGAGCCTCTCTGATAGGCGTTACGTGCACTGTTTCTTGATAGATTTTGTGGCAGATCGGATTCTTCTTTAGACGATGTGGGCTGAGTCATTGCGCTTTAAATGATAGCCTACAAGACCACCTGATCAATAAATATACATTGTAGAGCGCTTCTTTTACTTAAAATAGCGCGTGATTGTAATGAAGCGAAAAGAAAGTCTCACTAATGTTTATAGTGTTATGTGAGTTTAACTCACGGAACGACGGTTTCCGCTGCGAAGAGCCGGTGCAGCAGCTGTGAGTGAGTGTTTTGACACCCGCAGTACAGTGTGGGAGCACACACCGCGCGCGGGTTTTGCGGATTAGCGCGACTGATTTTTTTTCCTGCGTTAGGAGCCAATGAAGCGAATCGTGTGTGTTTGTGAGGACTTATCAGTTGAATTCGTTTGTCGATTTTTTAAATAAATTTGAACGATTACTTTAAGACGATTAAACGTTAGTAACGAATTTGCTAATTATTACTAACCATTTGTGTGGATAATGTACATTGATATTCGTTTTTTACTTTGTTTAGAGACGGTATGATTTATTAAAATACAATGATACAGTTATTAACGTATGAATAATTTAAAAAAAAATGTATCCACTTCAATAATTATTCTGTACTATCCCTTTCATTTCTCTGCAGACTAGGTAGTCAGGCCTTCATTGTATTAAAACAAACCAGTTAAAGGGGAGCTAGTTGAAGGCCTATTATGTGCTATAAAACACAAAAATGTAAAACTTGAATTAGTACCATCAAACCAGTACAACCTGCAGTGTAAGATATATAATATTTAAATAATAATTATTTAGAATTTTACTACAATAATGCAGAGCATCGAGCTGGATTTCTGAAAACGTGTTAAAAATGGAGTAAAATTACCAAAACCATTGACCAAATAATGGGTAAGAAAGTCTGTTATTAGGATTAACAATTTAACTAGCATATTTGACAGCTTGTCAAAACTTCTCATTAAACACAGTTTAGAGATCAGTCATTTATTTAGTCAGTAAGTTAGTTCTCTCCTTGTTCATTGGCAATGCAGACCAATGTTCATTCTGTCCACCTATCTGGCTTTGTTAATTAAAACATAATCCTATCAATGGATGTGCCCTTCCCCCTTATGCGACCTTTGACCTGAGTACAGCGATGAAGAGGACGGTCAGTGATTGAGATCCTCTTTATGCCCTCCCTTTTGTAAACAGCCATTGATTGCTGATGCTAATTTCTCCGGTGCACACAGTTACTTTGTGTGTGGCCTCTTACCAGTCGCAATTGAAATGCCATGTTAATGTTGCTAATGGAGGTTTTGGCAGAGCTATTTATGTTGGTGTGTTATTGTGTGGTTCGGTATTAGATCAAAAGGTGCGAGCGAGAGACTGAGAGCGAGTGAGAGAAGGACACAGGTGCCCTTGCAGTGTGTGGTGACGTGAGTTGACTGTGAATTGGGCAGGTGGTGGAGAAAGGAGGGGCTAGAGAGAGAGAGGGCTCATGTATTCTAGAATGTCCAGTGGATGTGTTGAACGTGATCAGTTTGCCTGAACAGAAGCGTCTACACTTCTGCATGCTGCATTTGAGACACCCAGCAGAGCGCATCGATATAGCTAGTATGGATATATAGAGAATTTATCAAGCTCAGCTGAAAAAGCTTCTATGCAAATGAAGTATGACCCTGGGACCGAGCTCATACGCCCTCCCCCTGCCGCGTATGCGTGCACTCGCACGCCTGCGCTGGTTGGGTATATCGTCTCTGGATTTATAGGCAGTAATTTAGTTGGCCGGCCCCTTGGCGCTCTGCGGCAGATCCTTTCTGCCATTTTCAAATATCTTCCTCTCTCTCTATCTCGCGGTGTTTCCAACATGGCCGTCTAAGGAGCCCACCGCCTCCCCGCTTTCACTCTATACCTCCTCTCCGCTAACGCAAGGTCACTCCCTCGCACTTTCTTTTACTCTTTCTCTTTCATTTCCTCTTTCTCTCCTTCCGCAGCCTCCCTCCATCCTACCTTTTCATATTTCACCCAAACATGAACGAGGCGCTACGTCTTTTATAGTGCTGCGTCAAAGTGGCAAGGGGGGGGCGCCAAGAAAGAAAGCCTTGGTGTGTATGTGCGCGCGCGAGTGTGTGTGTGACGCTGGGGAGGGGTGCGGGGTGATTGGACACGCTAGGTGCCTCTCTGTAGAATGCAGCACAGGGCTGGAGCTCTCGCTGAATATGGATGAGAAGGAAAGCAGAGGGTGATGCAGTAAGAAGATTCCCCCCGTCAGTTCGCCTCTGCCTGAACAATACCAAGCCTCTCTGCTTCAAACACTCACTCACACACACATACACACGCACACACATACACACGCCACACAGCAATTGCATTGCCATCACACACAATCAGAGAAAGAGAGAGAGGAAAATTGAGGGAGAGAGAGCAAGAGAGAGACGGGGGCTGACTGCGGGTATGGAGGGGAGGATGCGCTGACGTTGTCCCCCACTCGGATACGAACCTGGGGAAAAAGGTTGACTGGCCACATTCCTTGACGGCAACAGAGCTCCTATGATCAGCCTGCAGTCAGGCATCGCTCACCGGTCAAGCCACTCGGCGTCCATGGCTATCTGAACCCCACCTCCGGCACGCTACAGCAGAATGGGTAAGAGATTCTGTCCCCTTTTGTTGACTTGTTGAATGCATGTGTGGATGAGTTGACCGTTTCGTTTAGCGTCCTTCATTCTTTCGGCTTTTCTTCTTCTGTCCTTCGTTGGTGTCTCTTCATTCATTCTTTGGAAAGGAGAGGTTCGCTTGTCCTTGCACTGTGCCTAGGACAGGCCCTCCTTTTCACATGCAGAGTGTGTGTGTGTGTGTGTGTGTGTGTGTTGCTTGGGGGTGGAGGGTTTTAACAATGCAATCCCTCTTGACCCACTCCCTCTGTGTGTTTGCATGACACCCTGTTCACACTCTATGGTCTGTGTGTAATCATAGGTTTGAGCCCGTAACCATCTGACTGCGTTAGCGGCTGTGTAAGTATGGCTCACTGGCAAACAGCAGCAACAGATTGTATTATTTACTCAGACACTCACTACTGAAAACCTGTTACACCAGCTTTCCTTACATCATCGCCGCAAGCAGGAGCACACGGGTGAGGAGCGCTCCCAAAGCAATTGCCATTCTCAAATCTCTGCTGCTTGAGAATGTGATCTAGGTTTTCCTTTTAACAACAGGTAAGCATCAGCAGATCGTCCAGTTGGCTCGTTGCGCCTTTGAAATGTCACCTCCAAGTCATCGTGGAAACAATTGTGAGGTGGTAGTGATAGAGAAAGTGAAGTTTTCAATCCTTGGCGGCCAAGGTCAAATGGTCCCCACACCGCCACTGCCGCTCAGTAAAAAACTGCTGCCTGAGGTTAGCTTTTCTGCATTGAACTGGTACGATGTACTTCAGTGATTGCGAGAGCACTGATTGCCCTTTCTCCATCCTTTCCGTTTGTATATACACGCTCACTATTTCCTTATCTTCCCTCCGGCTGTGCTCTTCAAAAACCTCCATCATGGATTCCTGAGCATGTGTCCACTGCGTCCTGTCCTCTTCCTCTGTTTACTGCAAACTGCCCTCATTAAATGGTTCCTCTAACAGTGTCTGCATTCATTCCATTCACACTTGCACCCTCCCATTTAACAGACCGGTCATTGATAAGATCGGGATCTGCCCAGCTGTGTGTGTGTATGTGTGTGTGTTTGCTCGGCTGCATCATGTATTGTGGACTGGAATCCTATCATTACCTGTCAGTCGTGTGTGTGGCAAGGAGCATTGAGTCGGGTGAGGCAATGATGTAATGCGTATCCCACTGCGCACCTGGAGCGCTGCAGAGGACAGGTACAGATTGAACCGCTCTGCACGGATCCATCCAGATTTCAATCGTGTCCACTAACACCTCTCAAGGGCCCTTTGAAGGGAACTAGTGTCCTTGTGTGAGCGTTTGTGTATGACGTCGTCACAAAAAGTATTTGTCGGATGCTGCGTGTTTTATTGAGAAACCCTGAGGTCAGTCCCAGCGCAGAGAATAATAAATCTCTCACCCTCTGACATTTGCACATATTCATTTAACAAATGATTTTCTATAGAGTGACTGAGCACAGAGCAAAGCCAGTCAGTCAGGGTGAAAGAGAGAGAAAAGAGAGGGATGAACAAAAGAATACCAATGCTGCAGATAACAGCTTTTAGATCTATATAACAAAGACAGGGATGCAGTTTTATTTTCCTTTTACCACAGTTTTCTGCATTTCTATAGGATTGTGTGGAAATGCGAGGGATTGGGTCGCTCCGTGTTTTTCTCGAATTGTCTTTTCAATTTAAATTCTGCTCGGGTATCTTTCTAACTGTGCACTGCACGTTCAGCTGCGCTTAAGCGACTTATACTGTGTGTGAGCTTGCTTCTTTCTTTCTTTTCTTTCTTTCTTGTTTTTCATCTTCCTTTTAGACTAGATAATGTATTACAACTGAAGCTAATGTTTGCTTTGATCCTGGTGCCATCTACTAACTGGCCCTCCCACTCTTGGCTTGATTATATATGCCTGCGCTGATAATTACATTTCTCTGGATCATCCAGATTCCCAGAATTTCTGGTATTAATGGGATTGTATGCATGGACTGATTAATCATGTATCGACCAGACTGGTCCTACCAATTGCAACACTGTTTGCTGCATTTCTAGAAAAAAACAAAATCGCACAAGTCATTCCCATTTTGAACGATTCACAACAGCATTAGCGTACAAGTTAAAGAAGTGACGTAAACCTTATGTAGTGGACTTTGGTGTGATTTGAAATGTATCAAGCATACCCATAGGAGAGTCAATCAGAGTTGCTTAGAGACCATAATATTTTCACCCTCTCACTGCCACCCCTCCCCTTTTCTCGTCTCCTCATCTGTCCTCTCTTCCTTCCTAGTAGCTGCTTTCCTCTACCACACTCAGGAATAGTCTTTTTCTTTCAGCAGAATGTTCCTTTGTTCATTCCTAACAAATCTTTCTCATCCTGGCTTTTTCAAAATATTTACCTTTGCATGTTTTTTATTTATTATTAGCATGTTTGCTCTTATCCTGCGGTCTCTCACTCTCCTCCTCTCTGCAGTGGTAAAGGGTCAGCTACTAGAGATTGGGGGCATTGTGTCTGCAAAACCCATCTTATCTCTCGGATTTACTACAGTCTCTGAAAGACACTGATATAATACACGAACACAATGTACTTTTGTACATGCTTTCGTTTCGTCACAAAATACACTAATGAAACTGACATAAAATCCAATCCCAGCTATTGATTTGATTTAGCAGAGCCAACAGCCACATTTAGGGAGATATATCTAGCGTTCAACATGACCCAAGTGCTATGATGTTACTGTCATGTCACGATGGATTGTATTTGCATGTTTAGGGCAAAGGTATTTGATGACTACCATGTTAAAAAAATCTTTTTTGACATGTTGTAATCACATTCGGGTGCTTCCCTTGCTTCAGGAATGGACTCTTGGCCATATGTTGTGTTTAGGATATGTAATATTATGGTGGGAAAGGGAAGCCTCGCACCCCCCCCGGGAACCTCTGAGTGACTTATGCGCTGTTGGCTGGGTTCTTCAGGACAAATCTGAGGATTTAGCATCCATATGCTCCTGCGTGAACAGCCTTCCAAGCAATTACCCACAAGCCCACAGCCTCAGTATAGTGAAGCACTACAGACTGCCTACACACCACCCGTCACACACTCTCACTTAAACCTCTACTTCTGACTGTGACACAGAACCTCCATGCCGAGGAATTGAGCGGTTTGTTGGCTGGCCAACCCTTTGTGTGTGTGTGTGTGTGTGTGTGTGTGTGTGTGTGTGTGTGTGTGTGTGTGTG